>CAUYRT010014773.1:0-88837 GCA_963574885.1 Lepilemur ruficaudatus | reverse complement strand
AGATGCATGTCCAATGGGTGGACAGCTCTTTGTTTGCTGCCTGAACTGACCCTATAAAACCGCCCTTCCCGCGCTGCCCGGGGTCCTTTGTCCAGAGAAGAGGCCACTGCGTGTTGGCGCTCTGAGACATGGACCCTAACTTGAGTTAGTTGGTAATAAACTCCTCTTGCTGATTGCAGCCTCAGTGACTCGGTCTCTCTGTTTGGTGGAACTGCGTCTCCCTATCTAACAAACAGAGCCAGGCAAGGTGGCTTGGGCCTGTTTCCCAGCTACTTGGGAGGCTGACGTGGGAGGATTGCTTGAGCTCAGGAATTTGAGACCAGCCTGGGCAACATAATGAGAAATTGTCTTTAAAAAAAATTTTAAAAAAAGAGAAAAACATACAAATTTCTTTTAAATTCTACATAAGAGCCTTCATAAAGAAATAAAGAACCCAAATAAACAGTTAAACTTGTATATTTTCACTATGCTCAGATTGATGGAGAGTGGACAGTTGTGGAGAAATACGACTGAGGGACAGAAGGGTATGATCTAATGTCAATAAGCCAGGGGGATTCTGGCAAGACCTGTTTGCTCAGATTCTTCTTTGTGTCACTGTGTCTTCAGAGATAATGATGTTCCTTTCCTCCACGTATAGGAAGGGTACATCTTGAATGAGTGTCTTATGACGTGTTTCAGGAAAAAAGAGCAAGGGGAAGGCGAGAATGACCTTTTTACTTCTGCTGTTTTCTCAAAGCCAGGCCAAGTACCTGATATAGATTGTTCACTACCTTACTCCAAAATAAGACACAATGAGTGACGTAAAATTCTAGTATCTGTGAATTACAGACACGCTTATTTTTTATATAATTTGTTCCCTAAAATTATGCTAATTTATAATAATAATAGTGTTGGGGCTCAGAACATGATACCCCAGACTATGGCACTTTGGTATGCTGTGTACTTTGAACTAAAGGAGACTGGAAGGCCTCAGAAGCAAAGTCTCTCTGACCTCCTGCCCTCCTGTCTCTTGTCCCTCTTTCTCCCCCAGGGTGAGTCCTTAGAAACCAGAATTCCTCTTCCCCAATATGGGTCATAGAAACTAGAACCCATCTCCCCCAAAGCAAGCCATAAAGCCTAGAAAGGTCACTCTCTCCTTTCTCCCTTCTCTCTGAAAGACCCTCAGTCTGGGGGGGGGGCGTGTCCTGCCCCATACCCGGGAGGAAGGAATGCTACAGAGAGAGCCCAAGAAGAATCTGAACAGACAGGACTTGCCCTCAGTCTATTACTATTAGATCACATCCTTTTGTCCCACTGCATTTCCACATGGCTGTCCATTCTTCATCAGACCTAAGCATAAAAACAGACAGTTCTCCCTAGGTCTTTGTGTCTTCATTTCTAATGTCTCCCATGTCAATAGAACTTTGATTAAATAATTTGCTATGCTCTTCCCTTATGTCAACTGAAGAATGATGAGGTTCATAAATTTGGAAAGGAAAGCTTTATTACTCATAAAACATTGCAGCCCGCAGGGTGGCGTGGCCATTCTGACAAGCTGGGAAGCAATAGCCTCCATGCAGAAGCCGGGAACTCGTACTTGAGTGAACAGCAACAGGAACAGAAATTTATGCTGAGCAGGGTGGCCGAGTATACGCATTTAACAAGCTATAGGAGTCATGAATACTTACGAAAGGAGAAACATGCACATGCACAATTGAGGTTCATACTCCTTCATGGGATCCATATTCTGAGAATAGTGGCATTAGCATCACCCAAGGATGGAGTTTTTGGCCGTCTGATGTCAAAAGGTGAGGCAGAGGACGCAAAAATCCTCTTTGCGCAGCGTCTAGAGATTGGACAGAACCACTCCAAGGTCGGTGCCTCCTTATCAGGAAAAAATAGCGGTCAGTCGCAGTGCCAAAACCGCACAGAGGGAGGAGCCTCATTAGGCGGTTCACTGAATTCGGCGGTGGAGCAAGTCTTTATAAAAGCCTGGTTCGGAGAAAGGGAGTATAAGGAGACATGTCCGATCTCCCATCCTGTCATTGCTAGGAACTCAGTTTTAAGGTTTCTCTGGGGTCCCCTTGGCTGAGAGGTGGTCCATTTAGTCAGTTGGGGACTTAGGATTTTATTTTCATTTCTTGTTAGCCTCTGTCTTTTGTTTTAGGAGTGTCTGCCATGACTCTTATGATGGATGAGGAACGGTATCACACCTTTCTGCCCCTACAGTAATAATAGCCAACATTTCTGAGCACTTCCCATGTGCCACACCCTCAGTCCAACACGCGTATACCACACTCACTTCCACGGGCCATCCCACGAGACAGATGGCCAGCGCTCCCCTCCAGGGAGGAGCGGGAGGCTCTAAGAGATGACTTGACTTGCCCAATGTCACACAGCTGGGAAGTGTCAGCCCTGGGGTCAGACCTCAGGCTTTGTCTGCTTCCAGAATCCACGCTCTTAATCACACAGCACGCTGGGGTAAAAGTGGCTGGTGTGCTTAAAACATTTGACTTAAAAATAAGGAGCACTGGGGGCAGAGAGAACAAAAGGGGAACTCTATGAACTAATAGGACCTGTCCTTCCAGCAGGAATCGTCCCTTAATTCCTCTGGAGAATGGAAGCTTCAAGCCACAGGGAAGCAAAAGCACGAAAGCGCCAGGAAGCTCATTCTGCAGCTTCACAGGGTGGGGGTGGGAAGCTTCACGTCTCACCTCAACACTATCCTTTCTTCAAATTCGCTTCTTCTTTCCTGAACCTGTGTCATTCAGTTCCAACAGTGCCCTTTCTCCCTGCTTCCTCATCTGTCCTGTGGATGATTTTTATTGACACCCTATTCTCTTTGAGCCTCCTGACGTATAGTAATGCATATTTGCAATTTATAAACTTGTTTTCAAAGACACCACAGGAACAGTATACCATTTTTCACACATTGCTCTGTCCTATTCTAACAAAAAAAAATAAGCGTACAATGGAATATAGTGAGTTAAAGGAAAGGTCTTAAGTGATAGCAATTGATTTTCTGTGAAGTCTTTTCCTAGAATGCCTTTTAGAGAACAGCAGGGTTCCCCCCACACTTCCCAGGGGTCCTCAGAACCATTCTTTTCTCTTATCTGGCAAGTGGAGGTGTCAAGTCACACAGGAGAGCTGTGGGGACTCAGCGCCAACCTTCATTATCTATTCAGGGAGGACGGCACACCCACTACGCTCTCTAAAACTTGCCTGAAATCAGCTCTAATGACATACACCAGCAGCGTTTAGTCAGACAATGTGGACATAATTACTGCCTTCAATCTGGTAATTGGGGGAAAAAATGATCAATCCAAAGCTTTGTAATAGGGCGTCTGCGTGAGGACAGGTCTCAGACCTCCCGCGGCAGCAGGGAAGCCTCCTGGGGAGTGCAGCCCCTGTCTCTGATGACTTCTGGATCCTTTCCTTCACAATTGAAAGGACATTGGGGTGAAACGTTACGGATGATTTTCTTCCTAGGAAAAGCCATTTGTTTTCATCCTAAGAGACAATACTTCAGCATTTTCTAATGGAAATACAGTCAACCCTTTAAAAAAGCTGGGGTTAGGGGCACCAGCTTCCCATCCAGATGGAAATCCATGTATTAACTTTTGACTCCCCCAAAACCTTACTAATAGCCTACTGTTGACCAGAAGCCATGGATAATATAAACAGTCAACTAACACATATTTTGTACACTATATGTATTATATACTGTGTTCTTACAATAAAGTAAGCCAGAGAAAAGAAAATGCTATTAAGAAAGTCATAAGGAAGAGAAAGCATATTTACTACTCATTAAGTGAAAGTGGAGGTCTGCGTCCTCACTGCCTTCACTTGAGCAGGCTGAGGAGGGATTGGTCTTGCTGTCTCAGGAGTGGCAGAGGTGGAAGAGGTGGAGGAGGATGCGGAAGGGGGGGCCAGAGAGGCAGGTACTATCAATGTAACTGTATGGAAGTAACATTGTCATTTCTGTCTGACTTTTTTGCTTTTTCATTTCTCTAAAAGTGTTTCTATACGGTAACGGTACCAATCCTTCTTCCACAGTTCACTTTAGTTTCAGTGCCCGTATCACAAAAGGGTTTATGTCTTAAAAGAAGTCAAAGCAGTCTTGAGTAATTGGAACCCCTCTTCCAGATTGTCCAGTGTCAGCTTGTTTCTGGCACTGCTTCTACGTCCTCTTCCTCATCATTTGGCACTGGTTTGGAAGCTCTCATTTCCATCAAGCCATCTTCTGTCAATTCCTCTGGTGTGGTGTCTGTTAGCTTTGAATTTCTCCAAGATCCATATCTTAAAATGCTTCACACACACACCCACCTTTTTTGTTATACCCACCATCTCTCTCGTGATTTTCTTGATTGGCTGTGTTGTAAATCCTGTGACGTCATGCACAACATCTGGACACATTTTTCTCTGGCAGAAACTTATAGTTCCAGTCTTGATGGCTTTCACGGCTTTTTCTATAACAATAATAGCATCTTCAATGGTGTGATCTTTCCAGACTTTTATGATATTCTCCTTGTTAGGGTTCTTTTCCATAGCATTGACAATCCTTTCCATGTGTACCATGTGAAGAGGTTCTTACAACTCCCTGACTTAAAGGCTGAATCACAGACATTGTGTTTGGGGGCAAGACCACTTCAACGCTTTTGGTGTTGAACTCATGGGGATTTGGGTGGCCAGGGGCATTTTCCAATATCAAAAGAACTTTAAAAGACAGTCCCTTACTAGCAAGGTGCTTCTTGACTTCAAGGGCAAAGCATCAATGGAACTAATCTAGAAAAAGAGTTCTCCTCATCCAGGCCTTGTTGTGCAACTAAAAAACTGGTAATTGGTCTTATCTTTTCCCTTCAAGGCTTGGGGGTTAGCAGCTTTATAGCTAAGGGCAGTCCTGATCATAAACCCAACTGCATTTGCACAAAACAATAGAGTTAGCCTATCCCTTCTTGCCTTAAATCCTGGTGCATACTTTTCTTCCCTACTAATGAGTGTCCTTTGCAGCATTTTTTCTCCCTAGAATAAGACACTTTTGTTTGCATTAAAAACCTATCCACGCAGATTATCTTTTCTCCTCAATGCTTTACTAATGGTATCTGGGAACTGGCCTACTTCTATTTGGTCAGCAGAAGTTGTACCCTTTTATAAAGCCTTAATCCCATCCATGAAGGCAGAGCCTCCTACAGGCCCCACTACTTAACACTGTTGGGGATTAAATTTCAACATACATTTTGGAGGGGACACAAACATTCCAACAATAGCATCTCTGAAGACACAGGGACACAGAGAACAATCTGAACAAACAGCTCTTGCTAAGTTTCCCCAAGTTTATTATCATTAGATCATACTCTTTTGTCCTCCAATCACATTTCTCAGCCAACTGTCCAGGTGTCATCAAATATAAGCATAATAATACATCAGTTTACCTGTTTCTTTGGCTCTTCGTTTCCTTACAAAGGCTTCTGTGTCATGTAGAACTTAGATTAAACAAATAAATATGTATGCTTTTCTCCCGTTAATCTGCCTTTTATTATAGGGTCCTCAACCACAAGTCTAGTGACGGGTAAGGAAAAGATATTTCTTTTCCTCCACACCTGCTACCAGCCTTGTCCAAGCCTCTCATCTTGGGACCCAGAAGAGTCTTTTTAAAATCTAAGTCGAATCAGTCTGTCTTGCTTTAAAAAAAAAATCTCATGACTACCTATTTCACACTGAGTAAAAACCAAAGTACTTAGAATGCCCTATAAAACAAAATATGATCTGCCCCTCCTCCCCCATTCCCACGCAGACCTCATGTCCTCACTCTCCCCCTCGCTTGCTCTGCTCGGGCACAGTGGCTCTCGCTGTTCCTTGAATGTGCCAGGCACGCCCTTGCTTCAGGTCCTGTTCCCTTGCAGACACCTTCCTCTAATCACTCAATCCCTTTCCTCCTTCAAGTCTCCAAAGCTCCTTTCCTAAGGAGTGCCTTCTCTAATCCATCTACTTAATCCCACCCTCTCTCTCCAGTCTATTCCCCACCTACACACTGCGGATCCTCCGTATCCTGATCTTCTTTCCCACAGCTCTGGAACACTCTCCCCCCAGACTCCCACATGGCTCACTCCTTCCCTCACCAGGCACATGGCACATGGAAAACACGCAATAAATATCTGATGAATGAACAAATTTTGGTTATGCAAAATGAATTATACCAGTAAGATTTCTAAGAGCTTAAAAATATTTATTGAGATTTCCTTCCCATACCATCTACAGACAATTTATGGGCAATTTTGTTCAGTGTTTGTGGCTTTATTACAGCAAAATGCAGGATCAGTCCTTCCCAAATTTATGAAATTGATAAAATTTCTCTTCCTTACCTCCCTACCTTGTGTTTCAACAGTGTGCCCCTATCTCTTTAGCTTTCTATCTTGTGTTTATTGAACTCCAATTTAGGCCAGTTATCATGAACACGAAAGAGCAGTGATGGAAATGTCCTATCTCGTCACTGTCCAGCATAGCAGTCACTAGCCACACGTGGTTATTGAGCACTTGAAATGTGCCTGGTACAATGAAGGAGCTGCATTTTTAATTTTATTTAATTTTAATTCATTTAAACTTAAATAGCCTCACATGGCTGGGGGCTGGCATATTGCAAAGTGCAGCTCTATCCTGAAAGAACATTTATATCTCTTTGAGGAAAAACATGTCTTTTTACTAAACTGCCCTGACAAATATCTCATACATCGTCACATGGATTAATAAGAAAACCAATTAGTATTCCCTCTTATTTAGAATTTGGGAAAGTATTATAGAAAGAAATGACTTACTGAGAGTCAAATTTTAGATCAAATACAAAGCTTTAAATGAAAGCTAAGATGGCCAGGGTTGGGAGAAAGGAGCCTGGAATGAGAAACACAGGTTTCCTCCCAGCTCTTTTCCATGTTTCACTGCCAAGAACAGCGATGATAATAATAATGTCCCTTTGTTGAGTACTATGCCAGGCACTGTGCGAGCATTTTTACCAATAATCTCATCGAGTTCTCATAACAACTCTGTGAGATCCATTGGACTATTAATACTACTACCTGCATTACACAGAAGGAGAAACTGAGCTTCTGAGAGTGCAGCTTCCCCACGCAGCTGGCCAGAGTGGCTAACAGCTCGTATGATCCTGGGTCTAAGCAGTGTGCTCTCTCTCTCCCCTCCCCTCCCTGACACTCTAAATACCTTTAAAATAAATCAATGTAAATTAAGAGCATCTCCATCATCTTTGCTGCAGTTATACAAAAGACTAAGTGGTTTAAAATCAGCAATTACAGCTGACTTAGAAGTCACTTATTAAAATACTTAGCTTATTTTTTTTTTTTTTTAGTCAGAGCAAGGGAATCAAAAGAGGCAGACCATTAGGCTCTAGTTTTGTGATATGAACAGTTCTGCCCAGTTGCTTTCCTCTCCTCCTTACGGTTCCATGGGGGGATACAGATTTTATCCAAGTCCTCACTTTCATTCATCTCTTTGTAAAAATGTGAAAATAATAATCCGCCATAGTTAACAGCAGCGAAGAATGTCCCACCCTGAAGCATTCCCGCCCTGCAATGGGCTTTACTTCCCCACCCAGCAGGGGAGCCCCAGCACTTCATAATTACACATTAATGAAGAACAGAATCCTTCCTCATTTTATTTTGCATTTCATTTCCAGAGTAATTTGATGTGTGTGTGGAGAAGGGCGGGTGTGAGGAAATGTAAACAGTACTCATTTATCACAGTTTTAATTTAGACCAGATCTCTGCCTAATTCAATTCCGAGGAGCACAGCTTATACCAGCGAGCAGTAAACACGAATAAAGATCAGCTGCAGGAAGGGGCGGGACAACATTTCAGCTGGGTATGCCCACTGGTGAAAAAAACAAAAAACTCCAATACATTCATCATCGGCCACATAATTTTGACCAATGTATAGAAATCATGACCCAATTTTGGTTTTAAACTGTTTGGTACCATGAGGTATGTTCTCCTAAAGATCCAGTTTACTGCCTTCCTTCAGACTCATGGCCATACCTTTGACCTTGTCACCACCAAAGCTAGTACCAACCCCTTCATAATCTTAGGTTCAGTACTCATTCCCTCTTATATTTTGTATTATAGGTTGAGCATCCCTAACTCAAAAATCAAAAATCTGAAATGTTCCAAAATCTGAAACTTTTTGAGCACTGAAATGATGCCGCAAGTGGAAAATTCCTCACCTGACCTCATGTGGACAGGTTTCAGTTAAAACACAGTCAAACTTTGTTTCATGCACGAAAGTACTTAAAATATTCCATAAAATTACCTTCAGGCTATGTATATAAAGTATATATAAAATGTAAATGAATTCTGTGTTTAGACTTGGGTCCCATCCCCAAGATATCTCATTATATATATATATGTAAATATTCCAAAATCAAAAAAAAAAAAATCCAAAATCCAAAACACTCTGGTCCCAAGCATTTCAGATAAGGGATACTCAATCTGCAGTGTTCTGTTGCTGCCATAGCAAATTACCACAAATTTAGTGGCTCAAACAACACGAATTGATCTTACAGTTCTATAGTTCAGAAGCCTGACATGAGACTCACAGAGGTAAAATCAAGGCACTGACAGGGCTGTGTTGCTTTCTGTAGGCTCTGGGTCAGATCCATTGCCTTCCCTTTTGCAGCTTCAAAAGGCCACCTTCATTCTTTCATTCTTGGTGCCCTTCCTCCATCTTCAAAGCCAGCTAAGGCGAATTGGGTCCTTCCTACATCATGTCACTCTGACCTTCTCCTGCAGTCACAGTTGCCTCTGACTCTTCTTTTACCACCCTCTTCCATTTTTTAAGGACTCTGTGATTACTTTGGGCCCATCCTGATAATCTTCATATCCCGAGGTCACTCATTAGCAATCTTAATTTCATCTGCAACCTTAATTCCCCTTTGCAATGTAACGTAACATATTCACAGATTTCAAGGATTAGCATATGGACATCTTTGGGGGGCCATTACTCTGCCTACCACATGTCCCAACTCCAGTAATCCTTCCACCCCCTGGGACCTAAACTCTATCATTCCTACAACTTGAACTCTCCCTCACCCTTCTTATTTATCTTCATTTTCCTTCTTATCCAGCCTGAATTTCATGATTATTATACTCCAATTTTCATACACCCTCAACTTTCTTGTCCCCCTCTCTTGCTTCATTGTTCTTACTTAGCAAAACATTCAGCACTCTGCCTACTCTGAACTTGCATCTATGCAGCTAAAAACCTGACCAGAGCAAACATGCCATTACATAGGACTGTAATGCTGCCCACCAAGCCTACGACATTTCCTGATTCTTTCACTCTCCTACATAACAATTTCATACTTTTTCTATCCTTAAACTTCCAGCTCCACCTCTCCTATTCACACTTTCAGGAAATGACCTATTCCACTGAAAAAATAGAAGCAACGAGAAGAGAACCTTCTGCAATTCCCTCCATCACACCTACCTACTCACAAGCACGTGAGGTTGACACCATGCCCAGACATTGTCACAGGCTATCACCTATTCTTCTGGGGGCCCCTTGATCTTTCCCAGTAATTTACTCTCCCCTAAGTTCTCTGCATCCCCTCTCCCCTTACCTTATGAAGAGGGTATATAGGCATCTGGATCTCACTGGGATTTGGGGTACTCACTTTGGATGTTCAATGCCTTTCCTCCTGATGCTCTATGAACTGTCCTCTCTCCATCCAAGGCCAGTCCCTCCTGTCTGTCTAAATTCAAGCCCCTCTACTGAATCATTCCCATTAGCACAAAAGCATGCACTCTCTCTCTTATCCTAAAAACAAACAAAAAAATTGCCTCTGCGGACCCCATTGACCCTTCCAGCTAACACTCTATTTCTCTCCTATCCTTTAGAGCAAAACTCCTCAAAAGAGTTACCCATATTTGCTGTCTGCTATTTCTCTCCTTTAATTCTCTTTTAACCTCTTTCAGTCAGGCTTTTGATCCCACTATGCAACCCAAATTGCTACTGTTAAGGTCACCAATGTCAGTAAATCGAAAGGTCGATTTTTAGTACTAATCTTACTTTATATATTGATTGCTCTGTCATCCTTGAAATACCATCTTCATTTGTCTTTCAGGACTCTCCTGATTTTTCTCCTACACCACTGGCCACTTCTCAGTCTCCTTTGATGATTCCTCCTGGACTGAAGAACCAGATCGATCCTCAGTCCTCATGTCTTCTCTATCTATACACTCTTTTTACTGACCTCATCAATGTTTATGGCTTTAAATACACCTATATGCTGATGATGTTTGAATGTCTTTACCCAAACCTTAACATTTCCCCTGACCCACTACTTGTATCCAGTTGCTTACATAGGTGAGGGAAAATTTTCCCTCTACCCTCTGAAGGCTCAAAAATTGAGGCTATAAAATATATTGATCATAGACAGATGAACAGGAGAAAAAGTAGACAAATTTATTACATGCACAGGGCATCACATGAAGGAAGAATGAACACCTGAAAACCCAGTGGGATCTTGTATACCCTCTTTATAGGGAAGAGAGGTGGGGGCATGTAAGCAACTTATGGGAGAAGAAATGACTTTGGGAAAGATGAATGGGTACTGAGAAGGACAGGTGATAGCCTATGTCTGTCTGAAGATAATGTGGACCTCTCCTGTAATTAGAGTCAATCTTCTCTGGGTGATGAAATTCCAGGATTCATGACAATGGAGGTCATTTTGGAGGATCCGTCTTCAGGCAGATAAGGGGAGCTCAGAGAAAGATACTGCCTATATTTGCTACTCCCCAAGGGCCCTCTGTCTGAAGTAATCAGCATACCAAAGTGGCATATTTTGGGATGGCATTTCCTGAACTTCTTCATTTCCCCTGTCTGAAACTTCCCTAGAAATTTCATATACTAAAAGCTGAGTTGTTGGCTGAAGAGAGAAAAATCAAGTTAGTAGCTGAGTGGTAAGAGACCTGGGAATAGGTCAGTCCAATTAAATACTTGTGTCTCATTCCAGGAGGTAGTATTGCTGGTGGGCTCCCGTCAAAGTTAGCCTCTCTATGGTAAGCAAACAGGTATTTAATAAGAGGCATTTCTATAGAAACAAAAGAAAATCCAAGCTTGGTATTTGGAGCAGTCTGTAAACTATTAATAGTTTCTGAGTCTGGAGGGCATCCAGTTGAGAAAATGTCTAGATGTTGGACTTAAAGCTTCTTCAGTTGGAGTAAGAGCAGGCAGTGGCAATCCGACAGATTTTCCTGGTTTGCGGTTTGGACCAAGTGTTCCTGTGAACCTTCTGAGCAGTCCATACACCAACAGGCATGAAGATTGTCCATACATAAGTTACTATGGTGGTTTCTCTGATGTCTAAATCAAGTCATTCAGCTTCAGCTTGCAGGGCTTTAGGAAAAGGGCAATTTTAATTTCAGCAATTCCAAGTCAGAAGCATGGAGGAAAAATTGCAAATATCCATTTGGAGAATTGTAGTGCCAGATATTGGAGGAAACTAAAAGAATACAGGATCCAGTCCAGTTTACAGGTAAATAACAAACCCTCAAAAACAATGAGCTAGAATCTAATAACACGTGCACTATAGTTTTCTTCTGAAACAATTTTTTTCTCTCTACAATCATCCATATTTTTACCAATGATAATCAAAGTAAAATGAATGTATTTGCAAAATAAGTTTAGAATCATTAATCTTGGCCTGATTATTTACGTAAGTACAGCAAGAATAGTGATTGACAATGCAGGTTCATTTTAAGTGTGCTTTGCTGGAACTTTTGGTAAGAAATCTCAGATTAGGCTTTTAAAAAGCCTCTCCAGGCTAGAAAACCAAGCCAAGGACTCACCATCAGACTTTGCCTGTAATACTTATAGATTTGGGTGAATTTTTCTTTTCTTGAGGTCCCCAAAATAACCTGAAATTCCTGAACCTGCTAGAAATTGGCATTCTTACTCACCACAAGGCTAGGACTCCTGTAAGGAAACCATGTATTCAAGGTAGCAGGCCAGTTTTTCCAGGGGGGACTTACTGACTCCATAAAGTCAGCCTCAGTTTTTTAAAACTGTCTGGTCACTAAAAATAAAAGCCTTGGTAATATAACCAGTGATTCCAATTGTATCATTTTACAAAAAGCACAAATTCTTATTAAACTTATGCAAATAACTATACTACTATAAAATAAGAATACTCATAAATGGTTTCCAAATTCTGGAAAAATCAGGTAAGGAGAAAAATATAAAAGTTTCATTTCTATTTACAAAAGTATAATCTACCAAATTGCTATAAGTTACAGAGAGCTTAATAGGAAAAAAGTTTTCGTAAATCTGAAAAACAAAACATGTAAAAAAACCTGCAAAATTTTAACTAAAAGTCATAAAACCTTTATTCTCATTAGTTCATTTAGTCTCATGCAATTAATTCTTGTTCTGCTTGATGAACAAGTTTCTTCATTACAGTTTTGGAAATTCTTACTCAGTCCAATGGTATGATTAAAGTCATAAGAAACCTGTATTCAAAAGTATTTGTCAGAGTCTTTTCCATGAATCTCCTTGAAGAAGAAGCAATTTTGGACTATGGCTGATTGCAGATGCTTTTAAAGAAGAATCAAAGTAAATACTAACTCCCTGTAGATAACAAAAGACTAAAAATGGTTAAAGATATGATAAAAGTTCATTATAATAATGACACAACTGACAAGGAAGTTTGTTATTTTTATGGTATGTAACAGTTTAACATAATAACCAAAATTGTGACTGATAATATATTAGATTTCTAGGAATCTCACATAATTTTTGGAACACCAATATCAGTGACATACACATAAATATAACCTTAAGAAGCTTAGCATCACTTATTATTTGGCAATGCTTCCCATATAATTCAACATATCAAATAATCCTGGTTATTTTCATATCTCTTTCACAAGGTAAGAGAAACATCCTTCAAGGCTTTCCAGGGGCCCAAATGGAAAATTCCAAAGTTAATTCAAGGTCAAAAAAGCATAATTTAAAATTTTATTTGAGGAATTTTGTCAAAAACGTCTAAAGGTTTAACACAAATAAATGTGGTCTTGGTTCTCTATTTAATCAAAGAGATCATAAAAAATTTTAAAGGCAAATACAGAAGGTTACATAGTTGTGGTCAAAAACTTAGATCTTTTACATTGAGAAGACTCAATTTTCCTAAGTAATCAAAGACCTAGAAAAACAACATCAAGCACAAGGAATTGTCTTAATAAAACACAAAATCTTTGTTTCCTAGACCAACTACTTAAAGGGGAAAAAAGAAAGCCCTTAACATTCTAAGAGCAATACTTCCAGAAAACTTTGTCACTTTAACAGAGAAGATCTTCCATGGAACATGAGATACAGACCTGCTAATCTGACACCACCCAGGTGATTCTAAGACAGGAGTTTCCCAGCACTAACCCAGCAACAAAGGTTGATATGACAAAAGCCCCTTATGGACTGGGAACTTTTTATCAAGAGGAAGTCCCCTGAGGGCAGGCACATTTGGACAAAGAACGCTGCTTGTCACCTTATATCCTGGGTTCCCATCCAACTCGACTGGCTGCCTGATACAAGCTGATTATTTATATCCCCCGGGATGGCAGACACCAGAGAGAGTGTTCTCACTGGTCAAAAAGCTCATCCAGTTTTTGTGGGGACTCGTAGCAAAGTTTGTCTAAGCAGACGCCACTCTGGTGAGAACTGTGAACTCAGTCTGAGGCCAGATCAAACAACAGGCTTATAAGGGCCTATGCCTGTGTTCTGTCCTAGAATTCTATTTACAACACATGACACAAGAGACAGAGACAAGGGAAAACAATGACCACCTCTGGGAGAAAAGGGATCAGCAAACAAGAGTATTCATGCCAAAACCCCCCCACCAGAGTTGCTATACCCAAGAGCTAGTTTACACAAATGTTTTCTCCCACTAACATCAATTTGGAAAGGAAAAAGACAAGAGAGACCCTTACCACCTTCGCCTGACTGATCTCTACAGGTAGAGATCCAAGAGAAGACATGATAAGAAACCTTACCTTTTGCTGGCTTTGTCAGATCCCAGGGTCTCTAAGCTGTAGCCATGAAGCTAGCAGTGATTTGATCCAACTTTTGTTGTCAGAAGTGTAGGGGAGAGAAAACTTTCCCTCTACCCTCTGAGAGCTTGAAAATTGAGTCTATGAAATAAATTGACAGTAGACAAATTAACAGGAGAAAAGGTATACAAATTTATTACATGCAAGGGGGCATCACATGAACTAAAAATGAATATCCCAAATCCCAGTGAGATCTAGAAGCTTATATACCTTCTTCAGAGAGGGGAGGGAAAGGTGATGGATGTAAGCAACTTAGGGAAGAGTAAATGATTTTGGAGAAGGACTAATGGGCACCCAGAACAGGTGATAGCCTGTCTGAGCATGGTGTGTACCTCCAGTCTCCTCTCTTGTGATCTGGGTCAATTTTCCCTGGTTGATGAGATTCCTGGGGAGGTGCTTCATGACAGTGGGGTTCCTTTTGGAGGATCCATCTCCAGGCTGATAAGGGGAGCTCAGGGAAAGCCTCTACCTGTATTGCTTTTTCTCAAGAGCCCTCTGTTTGAAGTAATCAGCATACCAAAGTGGCATGTTTTGGGGTGGCATTTCCTGAACTCCTTTACTTATTTGACGTGGGAACTTAAATTTCTGATAGATATCTCAAAACTCAGCATGTCCAAAACTGGCCAATGATCTCAAAACTTGATCTACCTGCAGTCTTCCACGTTTCAGTCCATATAGCAAGTCCATCTTCTTGTTGCTTCGGCCAAAAACTTTACCTCATCCTTGACTCCCCTCTCTCTCTTATATCCATATCCAATCTACCACAAATCCATGACTTGACTTTCAAATGATACCCAGACTCCATCCACTTCTCACCAGCTCCACTGCTAACATCCTAGCCCAAGCCACCATCATCTGGCCTCGGTTATTATAATAACCCCCCACGAGTTTTCTTGCTTCCATGCTTGCCCCACCCCCATAGTCCATTACAACACAGCAGCCAGACCCATCCCTGTGGCCTGTAAGTCACGTCATGTCCCTGTAAGCTCACTGGTCCCCTGGAGGTCCTGGCACCACTTATCTCTTCTGTTCTCCCCTTGCTTGCTCCCCCGCAACTACACTGGCCTGGGAAGTTTTTGAACGCACTAGGCATGCCACCCAGGGCTCTTGATTTGCTATTCCCTCCACCTGGACCACTCCTCTTCACTCTATAACCCCCTTGGCATATAGCCACATGATTTGCTCCCTTAACACCATTTCCCAAAGACACATTGACTTTAAGCCTTTCAATGGCTCTGCCCTAAGGGTAAAACCCAAGCTTGGCCTACAAGCCCTGGAGCAATCTGATCCCTTCTCTTACCTGCAGCCTCATCTCCCTTCTCTCTTTTCTGTGTTTGCCAGACTCCAGTCACTCCAGCATCCGTTCAGCCTTTTACATGCACCAGGTCCTTTCCTGTCCCTCCTTAGAACTCTCTTCCATCTACGTCTCACTCGCCAGCTCCAACTCATCCTTCATGTCTTAGAGCCCACGTCACTTCCTCAGGAAAGCCACCTCTTACCACCCCTGCCATCTATAGCTTCCCTCTCTCTAGAACGACCCTATACTGTTCCCTTATATAACTTAACTCAATTTTGTAACTTCATATTCTCTTTACGTGATGATTTGTATAATGAGTGCTTCTCCCACTCCGCTGTGAGCACCATGCGGTCAGAGGTCTTGCCTGTCTGGCTGATCACCAGATACCCAATATCAGGCACAGTACCAGGATCATAACACTTATTAAAACAATCAGATCTAATTTCATCATACCTCAGTCTTACTTTTGCTAATTTTTCAAGGGTAATTTCTTATCAGTTTACCAGAAAATAAAGGCTTTGATCCTAGCTGGTGATAGATTTCTACTTGGGCTATATAAAGCACTATATTCTTCTAGGTTTCCTGGAACTAGAGAGTAGTTGAACAGCAAATGATTTTCATTGGTTCACAATATACAACATATTTCTACAGAAATCACTTTGAAAAAATATTATAAGAATATGTTGGAAGGTTTTGAAAACATAGCCTGTAATTGTTCCTTCAAGGCTTAGATTCTCAGCAAAGCAATAAAACCCCCAGTGGTTCAAGGTCCCACTGAGACTCTACAACACTGCCCTCAGCTCTGCCAGCTCCTGGGAGCCCTGGCAGCATGAAGGTCAGAGTGTAGATTTCCACACGGCAGGGTTATGTTAGATTCCATGCCAAACACACTTCTTATGGATCTGATTGTCCCTCTTCCAAGGCAGTTATCTCACCAGGGTGTTGGGCATGGGGGGATGGCCCTAGTAGGGTTGATGTCAAAGATTGTTGGCATAAAAGGAATGATGAAAAGGAGTAAAGTAGTCCAGGAGATTCAGGAAGATCCAACCAACTCTCAGGGAGATGTCAGTCTGGATTTAGTAAGAGAAGCACTGTAGAACAGAGATATACAATAAAGGATTTATTGGGATTTAATCAGAGAAGCACCCCTAGGAGAGACATACACAATAAAGGATTTATTTAGTGATATGACCTTTTGCAAATTATGGGATTTAGTCATACAGTCTCTGTAAGGCTATGTGTCTGGTGTTTATCAGGTGGTTGGGAAGGGAAGGTGGATATAAAACAGAGGTTCTCAACCAGCACCGGTTTTCACCTTCAGGGGACATTTGGCACTATTTGGAGACATTATGGCTTGTCACAACTTGGGTGGAGGGTACTGACACGTAGTGAGCACAGGCCAGGGATGCTGCTACACATACTACAATAAAGAATTATCCAACCCAAATGTCAAAAGTGCTGAGGCTGAGAAATGCTGCTGTAAAGTTGGAAACAAACTGGAACCTACAGGCTGGAGCCCATGAAGATGGACTGGAGCCAAAGTTTCTGACTGCCTCCAACTCCAATGATGCAGTGTCCTGCACGGAAGTCAGTGCCTTCTGTCACAGAGCTAACTATGCACTTGACTTGAGTCAGGGAAGCCGAAGAAGGAAAAGCTGCAGGCCCAGCTGCTGCTCCGCACCAATGAGGTGAGTCAATAGGTACTGACAAGGTGTGTGATTGCAACAGCTCCTGATGCCTCTGCACCCCAACTCTGCCCCTACACATCAAAGCAATATGGCCATTGCTTATAAATCTCAGGCAAAATGTCTCTTGTGGCCCACCTTAAACATACAGGGAAGAGAATGCTGGAAAATGTAGTTTATCCTTGCCAAGTTGACACTTTATAAAACCACAGGATATACATGGAAGAGTTATGTATTAGGGGTTCTCCAAAGAAACAGAAGAAGAGTGTGTGTGTGTGTGTGTGTGTGTGTGTGTGTGTATGTGTATGTGTAGAGAGAGAGAGAGAAAAAGAAAGATCTATCATAAGGAATGGGATCGTGTGATTACGTAGGCCAGCAAGTCCTAACATCTGCAGTCAGCAAGCTGAAGACCCAGAAGAGCCAATCATGTCATTCCAGTCTGAGTCTTGAGGACCTGAGAACCGGAGGGGCAATGGTTTAAGTTCTAGTCCAAAAGTGGTCAGTCTCAAGACCCAAAAAGAGCCACTGTTTCAGTTGGAGTTGAAGACAGGAAAAGACTGATGTCCTAGCTTAGAGGCAGTCAGGCAGAAGAAATTCTCTTTCACGCAGCCTTTTTGGTCTCTTCAGGCCTTCAACTGATTGAGTGAGGCCCACCCACATTTGGGAGGGCCATCTGCTTTACTCAGTCCACCTATTCAAATTTCTCACCTAGAAATTCCCTGACAGATGCACTTAGAATAGTGTTTGACTGAACATCTGGGCACCCTGAGGCTGTCGATTTGACACATACAATTAACCATAACAAGTTGTTTAATGCCTTTCTTAGATTGTACATCAGTAACCACAGGGAGCTGGAATAATGGTCCCTCCCTTCAGATCTTTGTAGAACCTTGAGTTTGCTATTTTATACCATTTATTAATTTTTTTCACATTGTCCTTCATTACCATCCCACTATTATCAGATCTGTTTTTATTCATTTTTGTATTTTGGGCTCCTAGCAAAAGACTTGGCACATAGTAGGTATCAATATTGGTAAATCAATGCAGGATTTTAATGTGAAAAAACCCCAAGCCAGATTGTATATAATAATTCACTTTAGATGAATTCAGTCCATACAAAAAATTTTTGTTTTAGCAGTTGTGTTTTTCAGACTTCTAAAAAAGATTCTCATTTTCCTATATCAGTCACTGCCTAGAACTTCCCTGGGATATTCCAGGAATCACCTGCTAGAATATTTTGTTAAAGTGAAAAACAAATTGGTCCTTTCTCTCTGTAGGAATAAAGTAAGGTAGAAATTAAAATTTTGAGAGCTCATTCTTCAAGTGCAATCAATTCTTCAAGATCATTTTTCACCTTCAAAACATACCAATTAAGCAGCAAAATACTAAATTCTAAAATTTTAAGCAACAAAAATCTATGGGAAGAAAAAAATAACAGCTGACAACACTTGTTTTAATCTAATCACAACAGATATCACTTATGTTTAACTGAAAGAAACAAAGCTTACAGAGGTAAAAGTCTGTAGGAAAGACTTTTCCTTTTATAAGGAAAAGAAAAGTCCTTGCTTCCATGCATTTTATGTAGAAGAAAAATGAAACCAAAATGAAATTGTCCTGTACTTCACTAGTCACCAAGAGAAAACATACTTATCTTAAGGAGTTTTAAAAATCATATTAAGTAGGTTAAATAAAGGATCAAAACTTTAATTTCCATAAACTTCATTTTTCCATAATACTAATAATTTCTGAAGTTATTGTGTATTTTAAAACCAGGTTGTCCTTAGGCAACTCCTGAGCTTCTGGATGGGCTCATTCCACGATCTGTTAGTTAGTACCTTTTATAAAGAAATTACTATCAAGGAAGACTGTTTTCAAATCTGATTTCCACAACAGCCAGAGAAGTGGACAGGAAAACACTATAATCTTCATTAAAAGGGTGTCTGTCGTAAGAAGAACTGGATATAACAAGGGAAAGCGCTGAGTGAATTAGTCTTAAAATATGCCAGTATTGGTGGTATGTGACTGTAGTCCCAGCTCCTTAGGAAGCTGAGGCAGGAAGATCTCTTGAACCCAGGAGTTCAAGACCAGCCTACGCAACGTAGCAAGATCTCGTCTCAAAAAAATACGTAAATAAAAACGTTTTAAAAATACTAAAAAAAAATGGTAAATTAAAGAAAATGTGAGACACGTCTGGTTTTAGGGAAAGAGTTCAAGACATGGAGTTGGAAAACTTGAATCTAATCTCTGGCGTTGCCACTTAGAGCTTCATGACCTTGAATGGAGGAAGGGGGAGTGTTATGAACTGAATTGTGACCCCCCCCACCGCCAAATTATATTTTGAAGCACCAACCTGTAATGTAATGGTATTTGGAGATGGGCCTTTGTAAGATACTTAGATTTAGATAAGGTCATGAGGATGAGGCCCTCCTGATAGGATTAGTGCCCTTAGAAGAAGAGACATCAGAGAGCTTGCACACTCGCTCTCTCCCTCCCTGCCACAGTGAGGATGCGGCAAGAAGGTGCCCATCTACAACCTGGAAGAGAGTCCTCACCAGAGCCCTCACCAGACCCCTACTGATCTCGGACTTCCAGCTTCCAGAACTGTGAAAAAATAAATGTCTATTCTTTAAGCCACCTACTTTATGGTATTTTGTTATGGCAGTCCAAGTAACTAATACAGGGAAGCTTTAAACTTCTCTGAGCTTCAGTTCCTTGTTTGTAAACTGGGGATAATTATACCTAAGCCACAGGGTTATTGAGAGATTCAGTGAAATAATATAATACGGCAAAGAATAGTGCAAATGCAAGGTCTTGTACAATGATTACTTATGTAATATAAGTAATATCTGTAGAGCAGATCACATTTCAGTTTATAATGTACTTTTAAACACTTTAAATTCATGGTTAAAATAGTTGTATTAAGTATAAAAAACAGACAGTATGCTCATCTTATTAGTAATGGAAAGCCACAACCAGATAACCAGGTCTGCTGTCACCAAATCAGCAGTATTTCACTCTTCTCTTAAAAGGAAGTCTGTTCAACTTCAACAAGATGGCAGAAAGTGTTTGCAATGAAGGCTCAGTCAACGACACAGCCCTCCACAAACATAAGAACTTTTCTCCCTAGCTATTGCCTGCAGGTTCAAGAACTGCACCATCTCCTTCCATTCAGATGTATCTTGGTGGGTGGTAGTGATTACTTTCTGGCACCAGTAAGGAGTGTGGGCACTCAGAATAAGAAAGAGGCTGAGAGAAGATCCTTGAAGGAGTATAATAGTTAAAAGAAATCTGGAAATTTGGCAGGTTAGAGCAGAATGAGAAAAAGAAAAATACAGAGGGTGGTTATAACACACGTTCTTGAGTCTATTCTCAGATTTGTCATTTATAAAGTAGGTACCTTTGGGCAAATTAACTGAAACTGAGCCTTAGTTTCTTTATCTGTAAAATGAGGATAATAATAGCTATGTTATAGGGCTACTGTAAGGATTAGATGAGTTGATTCATGCAAAGTGCTTAGGTCAGCTCTTGGGACATAGTAAGTGCTCAATTTATGTGGCCTCAGGAGGAAGTGGACAGTTGTAAGAAAAAAATGGGTGACAAGACAAAAATAAGGATTCATAACCCTTTCCTGCCCTCTAAGGAGAGAGAATCCTGTGTCCTTTAGTATGCTACCAGTGTTGGGGCCTGGATTTGCTAGTTGGGGACATAGGTGGAGAGATCACATAATTTATAGCTTTTGAGTATGAAAGAGGGTACTAAAAATTCAAATTAGGTAACTTTGTGAAATATTTTTAAGTGACTATTTGATTTTATTATATTGATGGACTTTTAAAACAGTTCTATTAAAAAACTATTTTCAAAAATAAACTTCCAAAAATAAAAGTAACATATACTATACACACTAAAGCAAAATTTAAAACTTCTTTATATTATCTGAGTATTATTATAAAATATAAACTAAGTATTAATAGAATAATTATTCTTTATACTATTCATTTACTTCAATCAGTTTCTTAACTATATCTCTCTCTAATATCATCACTGGTATTTTTCAATGTCTCCTCTTTTTTTTTCTTTCAAAGTTTCCTCTTAATGTTGTACAAATTCAAGCCAAACAATATACTCACCTTCATACTTACTGTGGTCTCCCCAGCACTTAGCACAGTGTCTGGCACATTGAATGAAAGAACCCTGACTTTCCTCCCAAGTCTTGGCCAATAATATTCCCCTACCTGGAAATGTCAGTGAAGTTTTCCTTTATCTCCTGATGTATATTTCCACCTCATTGCTTCCGTCCTCACAAAGTCTGTTTCTGAAAAATGTCTCCAGCTAAAAGAGTAGAAGAGTGTCCCCTCCTCTAATGATTCACACATGTCTCATCTTCTTCCAAAATATGCCTACTTTTGTCAGGCCATGTCCATTTCTATTTTGTCTCTGTTGTAGGAGATGCTGTGGTTCTCCATCCAGATCCCCTTTACGAGGCCAGCGCATGTATGCCCCAGCTTCCCTGAGGCTTGACTGCAAAGGGCTCACAGATGCCTCCTTTGTCCTTAGAATAGATCTCAGCTAGCAGGATCCCCTGTTGTTCCTAGAAGTGACACACCCTAACCCCCACCAGGGCAGCCCACAGACAATGACCGACTGATATGGGCTCCTTGCCTTGGTGGGGAACAACTCTGCGGTGCTGTTGCTCCTCCAGAGCCCCCAAGGATCAGGCCAAGGATAGACTTTACCTGAGTTTACATGTTTCCTTGGTTTTATCCCCTGCCTCATCTTGCTTCACTCCCTCCCTTATAGGTTTTTCCTTTCTCTTTTCTTTTCTTTTTTTCCTTAATGTTCACAGCAACATTATTTATGATAGCCAAAAAGTGAAATCAATCCAAATAGTCATAAAGTCGTTACTGGATAAATGAAAAGTGGTATAGTCACACAATGGAACACTACTCAACAGCAAAAAGGAATTACATAATTCTATTCACAAAAGACCACATACTATATTATTTCATTTTAATATGATATTTCATATTATATGAAATGTCCAGAATAGGCAAATCCACAGAGACAGAAAGTAGATTAGTGGTTGCTTAGGCCTCGTAGATGATGTGGGATTGGCTAAGGGGTTGCAGGGTTTTGGGGGATAAGGAAAATGTTCTAAAATTGATTGTGTTGACAGTTTACCTTATTGGGTTTTTGTGAAGTGCATCACCTTAATAAATTACTTTCACAAAAATTCCCATTTTGTGCTCTGCTTCTAGTGAATTTGACCAAAAACATCTGTGACCCTGCTGACACCTTAAAGATAGGCACTAGCAGTTACTAAATGTCTACAATGTGTCATGCATAATGTAGGCATTTTATATGCATGATCTCATTAAACTTCTCAACAATCCTGTACAGTAGGAACTATTATTATCCCTATTTTGCAGAAAGAGTAATTGAGGTTTAGAGTTAAATAGTAGAGTCATTATTTAAACCCACATATGTTTCTTCTACCATAGCTAGCTGCTTAGGTTAACCTAGTAGGATAACCTCAACAGTCAGAGGAACTCGATAAGTATTTGTTGAGCAAATGAACGAGCCACAGTTGTGCTGTTTCGACACTCTCTAAATAGTTCAGAGTTGGTTGCTGCTTTGTGCAAATTTTTAAAAAAAAGAAAAGAAAAGAAATTAGAGCTGGTTATGTGGTTCCTGAAAATAATTACAGTCTCCATGGCAAATACAATATCTAAGCTGACCAAAGCAGCATGATGAATTGAAGTCAGAAAGGAATTGCGTTTTACCACACTAAGTCATGATCATCTTTTTTAAGTGACCCCATCCGGTTTTTTTCCATACACATATTAAACCAACATCTTCAGCCTCCAGCAGTATTTTATAGTTTGTTTGTTCATCTCTTTATCTTTCACCTTTTCAAAATGCCAGATGGTTTTCATTATAGTAGGAAGACAGATTAAGAGAAATAGACAGTTAAATCCAAAGACTTTCTTATTTCCAAAATAGGCTCTTGCAGTGTGGAAGAAACACAACTTTCTCTCCTAGCAGACATAGAAAAGATAAAAGTGCCCATGCATGCCAGGCCTTCCTCTGTGAGGGTTGTCTCTTCTCATCATAGCCCTTATTAAAAATAGAGTAACAAATTAATAAAAGCCAAATATGATGAACTCACAACCAATATCATACTGAATGGGGAAAGTTGAAAGAATTCCCCCTAAGAACTGGAACAAAAGAAGGATGCCCACTTTTACCACTTCTATTCAACATAGTATTGGAGGGTCTAGCCAAAGCAATCAGGCAAGAGAAAGAAATAAAGACCATCCAAATTGTAAAAGGAAGTCAAACTGTCTCTGTTTGCCGATGATGTGATCTTATGCCTAAAAAATCCTAAAGACTCCTCCAAAAGACTCATAGATTTGATAAATGAATTCACTAAAGTCTTAAATTACAAAATCAATGTACACAAATTAGCAGCACTGCTATACACCAAGCTAAGAATCAGTTCAAGAACTCAATCCCATTTACAATAGCTGTAAAATAATAATAATAACTAGGAATATACTTAACCAAGCAGATAAAAGATCTGTAAAACAAGAATTACAAAACACTGATGAAAGAAATTGTAGAAGACACAAATGAAAAAACATCTCATGCTTATAGATTGGAACAATCAATATTGTGAAAATGATCATACTGCCCAAAGCAGCCTATAAATTCAATACAGTTCCTATTAAAATATCAATGTCATTTTTCACAGATTTAGGGAAAAAAAATTCTAAAATTCATACAGAACCAAAAGAAGAGCCTGAATAGCCAAAGCAATCCTAAGCAAAAAGAACAAATCTGGAGGCATCACATTACCCAACTTCAAATTGTATTATAAGGCAATAGTAACCAAAATAGCATGGTACTGGCATAAAAGTAGACACATAGATTAATAGAATAAAATAGAGAACCCAGAAATAAAGTCAAATACCTACAACCAACAGATTTTTGACAAAGCAGACAAAAACATACACTGGGGAATGAGTGCCCTTTTCAATAAATGGTACTGAGGAAATCGGAGGGCCACAGGCAGAAGAATGAAACTGAATGCCTATGTCTCACCATATAAAAAAATTAAATCAAAATGGATCAAAGATTTAAATGTAAGACCCGAAACAATAAAAGTTCTGAAGAAAACTTCAGAACGAAGTTAGGAAAAACTAGGAAAAACTTTTCTGGACATTGACCTAGGCAAAGAATTCATGACTAAGACCCCAAAAGCAAATGCAATAAAAACAAAAATAAATAAATGGGACTTAAGTAAACTAAAAAGATTCTGCACAGCAGAAGAAATAATCAACAGAGCAAATAGACAATATGTAGAATGGGAAAAAATATTTTCAAACTATACATCCTACAAAGGACTAACATTCAGAATCTACAAGGAATTTTAACAAATCAGCAAGAAAAAAAATAATCCCATTAAAAAGTGGGCAAACAACATGAACAGACATTTTTCAGAAGAAGATATACAAATGGCCACACAAACATATGAAAAACGCTCAATATCACTAATCATCAGAGAAATGCAAATTAAAACGACAATGAGATACCACCTTACTCCAGACAGAATGGCCATTATTAAAAAGTCAAAAATCAATAGATGTTGGCACAGATGTGGTGACAGGGAACACTGTACACTGTTGGCAGAAATGTAAACAACCTCTATGGAAAACAGCATGGAGATTTCTCAAAGAAATAAAAGTAGATCTATCATTTGATCTAGCAATCCTACTACTGGGTACCCACCCAAAGGAAAAGAAATTATATCAAAAAGATACCTGCAATCATATGTTTATTGCAGCACAATTTATAATTGTAAAGATATGGAATCAACCTAAATGCCCCTCAACTGAGGAGTAGATAAAGAAAATGTGGTATACATACACCATGGAATACTATTCAGCCATAAAAAGGATAAAATAATGTCTTTTGCAGCAACTTGGATGGAACTAGAGGCCATTATCCTAAATGAAGTAATGTAGGAATGGAAAACCAAATCCACATGATCTCACTTGTAAGTGGGAGCTAAGCTACAGGTACACAGGGGCTTAAAGAGTGGTACAATGGACACTGCAGACTCAGAAGCAAAGAGGGTGATGTGGAGAGAAAAACTACCTATCTGGTGCAATGTACCCTATTTGGGTGACAGGTACACTAAAAGCCCAGACATCACCACCTTACAATTCACCCATACAACCAAAATCACTTGTACCCCTAAGTCTATCAAAATGTAGACTTTTAAAATAAATTTTTAAAAATTTAAAAATAAACTTTAAAATAAATAAAAATAGGGTAAAATATAATAATGACATATGGAAAAGAGTTGCTTTTGTTCTCTTTAAATAAAAAAAGAATGGACTCTAAAACTGGATTGTGGATGATGATTTCACAACTCTATAAATTTACTAAAAATCACGAAATTTTACTGATTTTATGGGTGCAAATTTTATGGCATGTAAATTTTACTTTGATAAAGCTATAGAAAAATAGTGAGGGGTGGAGAAGGGAGGAATAGGTGAAGCATGTTAACAGTAATTGATAATTGTTGAAGTTGGATGACAGGTAATAGAGGTTCATTATACTATGTCTTCTACTTTTGTATATATTAGGAATTTTTCATAATAAAATGCTTTATAAAAGGAATGGAGTAGAGTAAAGAGAGACTGGCTTTGGTCTTCCCCGTTAAACCTTGCCAAGCAAACAAGTGGTAACAACAGCAGTTGCCGTTGATTGACTTCTTACTGAGTGCCACTCATTGTACTAGGTAAGGGCTTTGTAAGCATAATATCTTTACAATGGCCCTATGAGGTAGGCACTATTTTAATTCATATTTTACAGATGATGAAGCTGAGGTCCCGAAAGCATGAGAAACTCACCTAAAACCACCTGGTACCATGAAACTACATGGTAAGTGCTACACTAGAGAGATAATCAGTAGGCTTTGAAAACACAGAAGAAGGTGTTAGTTACTTCTGGCCAGGGTGGTAGAGATGAGAGCGGGAGATTTTAGAAGGACTTTACAAAGGGAGAGAAATTCAAGTTGGGTCTTGAGGAATAAATAAAGGTTCATCTAGCAAGCAAGGAGTGGAAGATTGTTTCAATCAAAGAGAACATCATGAATGATGGTGTGGCCATGAATACATGGCACAGCATGCTCGGGCAGCCACAGGGTGTAAAAGGTGAGAAGTGGCTGAAACCAGGGTGGGAATGGATGGAAAAGATAGGCAGGGGATCGGAAGCCCACGTTGATCTGAAGAGGCCCCATAACCAAGAGGGGCCAGGCCTATGGGCCCAGGACTGAGGGCAGCAAAAGAGCTGAAGTAACCCTCAGTGACCTCACCTGTCTTCTACTTGAGGAGATCCTGACATATCCCCCACATAAGTTTATACAAGAATGATGATGCAAGACTGAAAACAGGTCAACATACGTCAATGCTCAACCCAGCACTGGCCCACTCAATGACATTGTTTGGCACACAGAGCCAAAAATAAATACCCAGCTGCTACAGAACAAAAACACAGGTATTTAGTCAAGTAAACAGCCTCACTTCACCTCACCTGAACTCACATTACATATTTCATTTTGTTCTGCTTGCCAGAAATTGATCCAAGAATGTAGGAATTTACTGATAAGATGTCTCAGTTGGAAGAAAAGCTGAACTGCACACTCTTTTGTCCTTCTTTATCATAGTTTTCTAAAAAGATGAAGGCTATTTCTTAAGGGGAAACTCAACCTGGGTACAAATTCATGCCCAAAGGGATAAGAAAAATTTTGAAGGTAGAGAGTTTCTGCATAAAGATTCAAAAATCAATATCCTAGCTCAGACTCTGCAATCTAAATATTATTATTTAGGCAGGAATTTTTCACCTCTTGAACTACACAGGGGCCTAATAGCTTAAATCAGGGATTCTCATTAAAAAAAACTCAATGTAATTTTTACAAGGGTTTGAAGAAAGAGACTAGAAAATACTATACATATTTAATTTATGTATGATAAAGAGCCATTATTAGTATCTCTAAATAAACCATTTTGCTCTGCACACTCATAAAGAATTACACTGACCTCGTGACCTGGTTCTAAATTCTTTATTCCTACGTGTGCAGGCAACGGTAAATGAACTCTGCTAATTAACCCTGGTGGCTTGTCTGAGAGGAGACTTCAAATAATCAGAGGAACCGAAATTTGCCTTGTGAGTAAATTCAGGTCAGACCAAAGGAAGACACTTCTGTTTCCATTACTGTTGCTCTAAAAATCTGTAGAAGAAAAGGCAAGTGTGCCCGTCTGAAGAATGCCTGGATGGCCTGGATTTCAAGCTGAAATCCATCCAAAGTGTAGCCATGACCACCACAGTTGCCAAAGCGAGATCCCATCCTCAGACATTAGCATCTGTCCTCAACCAGTTAGTTCACTGACCATGGGGTGAAAGCAGGAAGTTCTCATTCCTCTCCTCCTTTAGTGTTCCAATCTTATCCTGGCCTCCGAAACACCGAGTGGATCATTAATCCGTTATGGACACTGGACTTTTCCCCTGCCTTGAGGTGAAATGCCCAGGGGAATTCCAGTGCCAATGCCAGAAAGGGTAGTTCTTCAGACTTCCTTTTATGGGCACCTACTGCCAACAAGGTCTTGATTTCAAATCCCTAAACCTAAAGTAACTCTTCTTAAAGGACATGTTCAAGACAGCCTCTTAGGAGCTATCTGTGCCACTCAACTTGGGAGGACCCCCCTTTGCCAATGGCTGCTCAGTAATGATGGAGTTTAGATGGCTAGCCCTTGGGGCAGGGCATAGCTATTGTTCTCCTTGGAAAAAATGGCCCCAAACTAGTTACTCTTCAGGCTACTGTATAAAAGGCGATTTTTTCTCTTTAAAAAAAAGCCAGCCCTCGTCATGATAAAGGGAAAGCCATTCTAACTAGAATCTTAGAATCTGAGAATTTAAAAGGCACTTTAGAGATTATCTCATCTAAGCATGTCATCTTATAGCTGAGGAAACTGAGGCTCAGCAAGGCCACATGACTTACCTAACGCCTTCTAATTAATTAGTATCTCCTGGGACTGAACGGAAGTCACTGTGTCCTGGTCCAGTCTTTCTGAGGTTCAACGTAACATGCTGGGGAGAAGCAGAGCCATAGGGTTAACGTGACCACTTTCCCCAGAGCAATTTTATGCAGTAATAATTACTTAAAACATCATTTTTATACTAAAATACACACATTAATTTTTTTTAAACAAGTCTTTTCAAGGAAATTTCGTATTTGTGGTCATGTTTAGAGCTGTGTTCCCAATCCATAAACACTAGGGATGCACTGTCAATGTGATAGCCACTAGCCACATGGGGCTACTGAGCATTTGAAATGCGGCTAGTACAAATTGAGATGTGCTGTAAGTGTAAAACACTCACCAGATTTCAAAGACTTAGCACACACACACACAAAGAATAAAATATCTCAATAATTTTTTTATGGCCAGATGTTAAAAAATACTTTAGATAATTCCATTTAAATAAAATGCATAATTAAAATTAATTTTACCTGCTCCTTTTTTACAATACTAGTAAGTTGGAAATTATATTTGTGACTCTCATTATGATTCTAACAGACAATGGTTGGATTAGAGGGTAGACCAGGGGTGGGGAAACTTTTCATGTTGGACGGCCACATTAATTTAGCTGTAATCAAATAAGGCCACATTCAAGAAACTTCAATTAGATATACTGAAAAATTTACATTAATTTGCAAAAATCTTACTATTATGTACTTAATAATATCAAAAAAAGAAAATTACTTGTTAATTTTAAAGTTAACTAACCTTTTAATGACTTTGTTGTATCCACTTTTTGTTGGAAAGCATTTGAATATTTGGTTGCAGCATGGAGGTGCACAGTTTCAGTTGATCTTCTAGATGGGTATCAGTAACCTGTAACCCTAAGGGTGTCTTGATTTGAGTTAGGTAGGAGAATGTAGATTCACAGCAATAAGTGTTTGAAAAGCAAGAAAACATTTTTGGGGCAGGTTGCCAAAGGCATGTGTATTCTACTGCATTTTTCCATATTTCCATTGATCTTTCTTAGCATCAAACAATGACGTTAAAATGTCATCTACTGAGAGCTCAATCAATTCCATCTGTAGTTCTTTAGGTGCCTTGGTGATATCAACTAGGTGAGGCAGAAATGCTAATTTGAGCGTGATATCATGATTCTCAAAGTCAGTGAACTTTTCATTGTATTCTCCAACTAATAGGTCTATAATAGCTGTGTATTCTTCAAATGATTCACACATATCATCTTGCTCATCAATGACCTTTGCTAACTGGCAAACATGTTCATCTAAAATCTTCTTTTGAAGAATTGTTCTGAAATAAAGATAGCTTTTTTTGAAATACTTGGATTTTTTTCCCCACATATCATATATAGACTTAGTTTTACCTTGCAAAGAAATATTCAAGCTGTTTTGACTTGACATGGTATCACACAGAAATGTTGCATTCCAATAGAAATATTCTTTTAATAATTCACATTTCTGATTCTGTTCTTCATAAAATATAACTAGCCCACACCCTACTCTGCATTTCAGAGGGGCTCCTGAGTATCCTTCACCCATGGTGAGTCAGAGGGCAGCACTTGTACTAGATGATTGACAAGCACTGTGCTGGCATGTCTACTGTCTATTGGCAGTCCTCTCTGGACCACAGCAGGAAGCACAAACAGCCCCTGCTTGGCTTTTAGGGGACCTCCTGGGTCTGGTAACACATTGTACCGATTCTCCAGGCACTACGGCCTCTCACTCATATGCTGCAGCCCTTCAAACTGGTTCTTCTCAATCTTTTCCCACATACCCCTCCCCATCCTGTGGGTTCTTTTTATCTATTCTGCCTTTAAGTACTTCTGTAATTTTCTATCTTTCTTCTATACTAGTTCTAGAGTCAAATATACTATCTTCATTTTCTTGTCTTTCTGCACCATTCCCCCAGTGGAGAGGGTGATTCGTTTCGGCTGCCTAGACTGGGGAAAGGAAGAGGTGAAAGGTTCAAGTGAAGGAATTTTATTTTGATATATTAATACAACTTTGGAGTGGAAGGACAGAGGTAAGAAGAGCACCAGCTGATAACCTCAATGTTATTCTACACACCAGTGTTCTCAGTAACATCATACCATTTCTTAACAATAAATTATTCCAGGAGACTAAGAGTAGCTATAGGTTTAGTATTTTTCTTAGATATTCAAGAAGAAATTCACTAATGTCAATTTTCCCCCATGGAATCCTATTAATCCCTGGTATAACCTTAGCCCTCTGTGGAACCACATTTGAGAAATGAGGCACCCAGAGCATGCAGGCACAGACTATCTCTTTTGAGCTTAGTAACATTAAGCTCCCTCAACTACTCTCAGTTGGAAAATCAGGATAGCTAGGCTTTGTTGCAGAGATAAACAGCCCCCAAGTCAAATTGGCTTCTAACACCAAAGGTTTATTTCTTGCTTGGCTGTATACCCATGTGGGTCTGCTGTGGCTCTGCTCTGCATCATCCTCACTCCAGGACCCCCACTGATAGAGCAGCCACCCTCTGGAGGAATGAGAGCCAAGGCAGACTACACAACAGCTCTTTGCCTTGCCCAGAAGTGACACATGCTACTGCCTCCTACATTTCATTGGCCAAAGAAAATCACATGTCATGTCCAAGTTCATAGGGTGAAGACATATTATATAATCCTCTCATGAGAGGAGCATTCCAGTTGGGGGCACTGAATTTGAGAGGGCAGTAAAAAAGTCAGCTGCAGGACCAGAACTAGCGTGCACTACAAATCCTCAGATCTTGTACAGTACCTAAGTTAACAAGCCATATTTTCTCTTCCTCTCAATGAGTTTTTCTTTGGGATCTTTTGGGCCCTTTCACACTGGGACCACCTCTCCTGGTCAAGGCCATCTCATTCTATCCCACCATGTTTCCCTAACTTTGAATCTAAGAGAATAGGGACTGGACACTCAAGACTTTTCCCTCCAAGAAGACACTAGCCTTATACAAGTTGGCCTCCTCCTTTTTCAGCAATATGCACAGCATTCTGTTGGCTGCCTGCTCTACTCCCTACTCAGAGGCAATGTCCGGGTAGGAGAGCCATCTGAGTAATGGGATACATAGCTAGCTCCAATCCCAGGCCCAGTCATGGAGGGCTTCAGAAGTTTGAGCCACCATTTCTTCCCTGTTCATGATTTCTTCCATGCAGCAATGTTGAGTAGTTGTAAAATACATGCCATACACATTGGATATAAAACAATAGAATCAATTAGTGTCAGCAAAGTAGTATGTCTACAGCACTCAAGAAGTTCTCAAACATGCATGCTTACATTTACGTATGTATTCTAAATCTAAGACCCTTCCCTCTTTGATCATTGTATCAGTTAAGATTGCATTCACTTGAAAATAAAGAAAACTCCAGAAATTGTGGCTTAAATAACTCAATACTTAAGGCAGGATGTTTTCTCATGTAACATGAAGTTCTAAGCTAAGCAGGGTTTCTACAGAAAGAAGCCCAATGATACCAACAAAGACCCAGGCTCTTTCTCTTTTTCTACTTCTCCATCTTTCATGTAATGATTTTCACATCCATGTTGGTCAATTCATGGTCCTCCAATGGCTGTGGCCCCTCCAAGCCTCATGACCATGTCCAAGAAGGAAAAGAGGAAGGAAGGGACAACAGACAAGGGGCTTCTCTTTCAGAGGCTTTGCTTTTTTATTCAGGAAGTGACATACTAGGGGCTCCCTCCAGGAGCTCTGTCTGTATTTCATTTATTTGAAGTGTGTCATCTGGTCCCCTAGCTGTAACAGGGCAGAAAATAAAATCTTCAGCTTTTACAGCCTCTGTAGTTGAGACAGGTCAGCAGGAGATAGAGGTTGAATTTAGGTCAGCCAGCCTACAATGTCTGCCAGGATTCCTCTTTTAAGAGGTTTTACCCAGTATCTCTTTGTCTGACTTGTACAATTCTCACAATGTCACCTACTTCTGTGCCCAAATTAAGCATTTGCATTCACTTCCTTGAGAAACCACATGATTTTGTTATTGGGAGTAGTTAGTATACCAAGTTTCCTTGTTTGAACAGTCCTTCCTTGGTAAGCAGTCTAACACCGGATGGTTTTCATCCAAGTGTGTGTAAGCTATTTTATTCTTTGGTGATCAAAATTATGCAAAGAACTAGATAACTGCTTTTTGATATTTCTGAGAGACACCAGTCAATATTAACCTGACCTATCCAATTTGCACCATTCTTGCATTTTTTATTTTGTTCTTGGTTCAAGCTCATTTTCCCTCAGATTATCAATTTTTAAAATACTAACTGAAATATTTTATTTTCAATTTTACTCCACACTATTTGACTTCCTAACATGTACCAATATAGCCCATGTGAAGGGCCTGCTTTTAACAGGGCATAATAAATTCCTATTGCATTCTTTCCCCAGGGAAATGGGTATCTCTATATAAGCAAGGAAGACCTTGATTTGCTTCTCTTGTCTGATTGCTTTGGCTAGGACTTCCAGCATTATGTTGAATAAAAGTCATGAGAGAGGGCAACCTTGTCTGGTTCCAGTTCTAAGCGGAAATGATTTCAATTTTGCCCCATTCAGTACAATGTTGGCTGTGAGTTTATCATATATGGCTTGTATCATTTCTAGGTAAGCCCCATCTATGCCTATTTTCTTAAGCATTCTTATCATAAAAGGATGTTGAATTTTGTCAAATGCTTTTTCTGTGTCTATTGAGAGGATCATATGTTCGTGTTTTTGCTTCTATTTATGTGGTGAATTGCATTTATAGATTTGCATATGTTGAACCATCCCTGCATCTCTGGGATGAAGCCCTCTTGGTCGTGATGGATTATTTTTTTGATAAGCACCTGGATTCAATTTGCAAGGATTTTATTGAGAATTTTTGCATCTGTATTCATAAGGGATATTGGTCTGTAGTTTTCTTTCTCTGTTGTGTCCTTTCCTGCTTTTGGTATCAGGGTTATGTTGGCTTCATAAAATGTGTGGGGAAGGAGTCCTTCCTTCTTGATGTTGTGCAATAATTCAAATGGGAGCAGAAGAGGTCAAACTATCTCTCTTTGCTGACAAATGATCTTATACCTAGAAAACCCCAAAGATTCCACCACGAGACTCCTAGAATTGATAAACATATTCAGCAAAGTCTCAAGTTACAAAATCAATGTACAGAAATCAACAGCATTCCTATATGCCAACAACAGTCAAACTGAGACCCAAATGAAAGACTCAATACCCTTCACAATAGCAACAAAGAAAATAAAGTACCTAGGAATATATTTAACTAAGGAGGTAAAAGACCTATACAGGGAGAACTATGAAACACTGAGGAAGGAAATAGCAAAGGATGGAAACAGGTGGAAAACCATACCATGCTTGTGGATCAGCAGAATCAACATTTTTAAAATGTCTATATTACCCAAAGTGATCTACAGATTCAATGCAATCCCTATTAAAATACGAACATCATTTTTCACAGATACAGAAAAAATAATTTTACACTTTGTATGGAACCAGAAAAAACCCCATACAGCAAAAGCAATCCTAGACAAAAAGAACAAAATGGGTGGCATCAATTTACCAGACTTCAAACTATAGTACAAGTCTATAGTAACTAAAACTGCATGGTGTTGGCACAAGAACAGGGACACAGACCAATGGAACAGAACTGAGAACCCAGATATAAAACCATCCTCATATAGCCATCTAATCTTTGACAAAGCAGACAAAAATATACACTGGGGAAAAGAATCCTTATTCAATAAATGGTGCTGGGAAAACTGAATAACCACGTGTAGAAAACTGAAACAGGATCCACATCTTTCACTTCTCACAAAAATTAACTCACAGTGGATAACAGACTTAAACCTAAGGTGTGAAACTATAAGAATTCTAGAAGAAAACATTGGAAATACTCTCTTAGACATTGGCCTAGGCAAATAATTCATGAAGAAGACCCTAAAGGCAATCACAGCAACAACAAAAATAAATAAATGGGACCTGATCAAATAAAAAGCTTATGCACAGGCAAACAAACTATCATGAGAGCAAACAGACAACCTACAGAATGGGAGAAAATATTCACATGCTACACATCTGATAAAGGGCTGATAACTAGAATCTATTTAGAACTCAGGAAAATCAGCAAGAAAAAAATCAAACAACCCAATCAAAAAGAGGGCAAAGGACATGAACAGAAACTTTTCAAAAGAAGACAGAATAATGGCCAACAAACATATGAAAAAATGCTCAACATATCTAATTGTCAGGGAAATGCAAATCAAAACCACAATGAGATATCACTCGTTAAAGCCAGTAAGAATGGCTTTATCAAAAAATCCCAAAACAATAAATGTTGGCTTGGATGCAGAGAGATAGGAACACTCATACACTGCTTGGTGGGACTGCAAACTAGCGCAACTTCTGTGGAAAGCAATATGGAAATACCTCAAAGAGATACAAGTAGATCTTCCATTTGATCCAGCAATCCCAATACTGGGCATCTACCCAAAAGAACAAAAGACACTCTATAAAAAAGACACTTGCATTCGAATGTTTATAGCAGCACAATTCACAATTGCAAAGTTGTGGAAACAACCCAAGTGCCCATCAATACATGAGTGGATTAATAAAATGTGGTATATGTACACCATGAAATACTATTCAGCTACAAGAAACAATGGTGATATAGCACCTCTTGTATTATCCTGGATAGAGCTGGAACCCTTTCTACTAAGTGAATTATCCCAAGAATGGAAAAAGCAGCACCACATGTACTCACCATCAAATTGGTTTTAACTGATCAACACCTAAGTGCACATATAGGAATAACACTCATCAGGTGTCGGGCAGATGGGAAGCGGTAGGAGGGGATGGGCATATACATACATAATGAGTGCGATGCGCACCATCTGGGGGATTGACATGCTTGAAGCTCTGACTGGGGGGAGGCAAGGGCAATATACGTAACCTAAACATTTGTACCCTCATAATATGCTGAAAAAAAAAAGCAAGGAAGACCATTTTAAGTGATTCTTCCTTAAATAAAAAATCCCTTTCCAAATAATTTGCTGTCTTTCTTTGTAGAATCTTCTGGTTACAGATACAATAACAATTTAGTTGTCAAAACACTACCAAATATCCCAAAGGGGATGGACAAATAAGAACCTAAAAATTCAAATAGTCTGTGTGCTGAAGCCAATTGTAAACAGAGGTTAAGGGGAAAAGCAAAAGCAAATATTATTATTGTCAAGGTACATATGATAATATTATTCTTTGGGTTTAGTGAGATGCAGGGAAATGTGGATAAAGAAGAAATGGATTCATATCTCAGTCTTAAGCAAAACTCTGCACACATGTTTAAATTTGCCTGTTCAGTCTGTGCAGTGTATACAGAGTTCTCTGCAATATGCCTGTCCTCACCTGATGTTCTGCCGCACCACCATGACCCTTCCAGTAAACACTGACAGTAGTGTTGAGAATAACAGAGAGGGTCTCAGGATACCTATCTCTCCCTTCGGCTGGTCTTCAGAGCAGAACATGGCTTAATGGCTCCTGTACATCCTCTATCTACTGCTCAAAGGGGAAAAGAAATCCCAGAAATAGAGAGAAGACAAAAGTGGCCACTTTATTTTGAATTGAGAAACTCTAGAAGATTCTCAATATTGTAGCTAAACATAATTTCCAGAGAGTTTGCAGACACACACTGAGGTCTCATTTCTGTCATCTCTTCTGCCACTTCTTCCTCCCCACCAAAGATGTATAGTAAAACAAGAGAAAAATGTATTTTGGAACTTATATTCTCAAAAAACCCACACAAGATAAGAAAAATTCTCTATCAAGACCTTAAAAGAAAAAACAGACATGGAATCAATATGCAGCCCCATTTGCACTTAAGATAGAGGGGGCTCTTTGGCAATGAGGGTAACTCTCCCCATCCAAATGATATGTTCAGTCTTCTAAATTTGCCAACCTATGCCTGAGGCTTATTTATAGGTCTAATTCATACAAAAATGTTTAAAATGGCAGTCAAGACCACAATAGTGATTTAACTAGCCAAAGCTAATAATTTTGTCTGTGACAAAATGTGGAATTTTTCTGGGAGAGTGTAGTTAAGCTACATGACCTCAATCTCAGAGACTAAGACTATCTCCACCTTTTCTTTATGAATCTATTATAAACATATCCATAATATCTTCAAAGCAACTTTGAGCCAATGTAGGTAATGTGTTATGAAGTTATTGATACATATATCCATCTCACTATAACTCTTTAGGTTAATATGTTCTGTAACTTTCATCAGATAAGTAAGATTTGAAAATCAGATCAACAAAACTATAATCAAGTGTTCAGGATTAGGAACTATATTGGGCAGTTTCATTGTACTAACACGGTTTTCTAATGCACCTAAGATTGGATTGAAGAATTTATGTTCCCATGTATCCCTGTCATGGTAAGTTCTGATAGTTATGTAAAGTAAAAGTAAGAATTATGAAACATAGGTATTTAAAATTACTGTCAGATTCATGGACACATACACAATCAGAGCTTCAAGGAACCTTCTGAAACATCTAGTATCCCTCCTTATTTTATAGAAAAGGAAACCAAAATCAGGAGTACTGAATTCCTCAAGGCCACACAATAAGCTAGTAGAAAAGCTGGAACTAGAATGAAAGGATATTTTTTACTTTTAATCAAACACACTTTCTCCACACCATAAGGTTATAAATTCAAGAATGTACTCCTACAATCTGTTGAAGGATGGAATAATAAAAACTTATCGAGAAAGAGGCTTCTGGCTGTCTCCCAAAGACCATATTCCCTTTCTACTTTCCTCCTCTTCCTTCTTCTTCTTTTTTTGAAACAGCATCTTGCTTTGTTGCCTGGAGTGGAGTGCAGTACTGTCTTTGTCTTCATAGCTCATTGCAACCTCAAACTCCTAGGCTCAGGCTATCCTCCTGCCTCAGCCTCCCTAGTAGCTAAGAATAGAGGCACATGCCACCACATCTGGCTAATTTTACTATTTTTTGTAGAGACTGGCTCTTGCTATGTTGCTCAGGCTGATCTCAAACTTCTGGGCTCAAGTGATCCTTCTGCCTTGGCCTCCCAAAGTGCTGGATTACAGGTGTGAGCCACCGTTCCCAGTCCTTCTTCTATAGTGAAATTCTACACCTTCTTCTATACCCCATTCTGGCGGGGCATATGGCTGCCACTATGCAACCTACAGTTCTGTAGTGAGAGCCCATGTGGGGCCATGTAACTGGGGAGTTGCTCACACAAGGACCAAGCCAGGCTAGGCTCTCAGAGGCCACCAGAATAGAGAGTAGGTTCAGCTGGCTACTCTGCAGCCACAACCAGTGAAAGCCCAGCATGGAATAGAGGCCATTCTTCCTCTACTGACACAAGGCCTTATAAAATGCACATCTGCTGGCTGCCATTTTTGAGAGAACCAGAGAAAGAAGCTTTAATCTGATCCTGAAATGCAGGGACTGAATTTACCCCAAAGAGGTGACACCAGCAGAGGCTGAAATATTACTGACAGGCCAGATTAAAGCTTGTCTTTCTCCCATTCCCACACTCTTCCTGAGACTCCAGGGAGGACCATTTATGAAAACAAAATATATAAGGAAATTGTCTTTTGCTCCCACATCTGAAGCATCAGTGAATATTTGGCCTTGGCAACCCTTGTAATTTCAATAGTGGTGTTTTTTTAAAAAATGAGAAATCTGTGTATCTGCTATCAATCCTGTGATAGGGAAGTGTGGTACTTATGTAACATCATGTCTTGCAGCACTTTGCTAAAACGATAGTGTTTACTTTTCGGAAACGACAGTACAATTTTTTTGTGGCCCTAATGTGAATGCATAACTGGCAATTGTTTCTGCTTGGAATCAAAATAAAAAATGTATTCCCCTTTTTGTTACTTTGGATACATCTGTGGTCCAGTTGCAACATCTGGAACCTGTTCAATCTAACTGTTTTTACAAATGAAAATATTTCTAATATTAATTTTGTTTTTTAAAGAGATGGATATTTACTTAAATTGGGGCCGTTTGATATAAAATGTTCAGTGTTAGAAAAAAACAGATTTGTTTCATTTGTGGCTTAAAACAAAAGCTTTGGTGATACTGGATTCTGGGGAATTTTGTTTTTACTTGTCAGACTTTGCACAAATGCCTATTAAACATTTGAATGGTCTATTAACAGAGTAGCATTCCTTTTAAATAATAAGCAAAAATGTCAAGAAAACTCAAATGATTTTAGACTTAAAGCATAGCCAAGCAGTCTTTTGTTCATTTTTAAATCATGTTTTAAATTAAATAAGAATTTTTAAAGTTCTTTAAGACTTATAATTTGCTATCATGTGTGCTTAAAATTGTGTTAAACTTTCCTATAAGATTATTATTATTCTAAGGTAAAAGGAAATCAAAATCTAATTTTTACACTATTTAATTAAGGCCAAAGTTAGTGTGTCTAATGTTAAAGTTTATTTGTAGCACGCCAGTAAACAAAAGAAAGAAGTTAAGAAACTTGTACTAAATGGCTAAATATGATTTTTTTCTAATTGCCTGTTTTAAAATTGTTAACTTATTTTCTTTTACAGATTCTGAAGTTAATTCATGTCCTATGTGGAAAATTTGAAAGGTTTAAATTAATACGATGAAGATAGACCCATAGATGGGATCCATAAGTCCTAATTCTAATAGATAACACAACCACTGTTTTTATATTACAATATATCTCTTTATTCTTTTTGTCAATTTGCTATATTTTAAAAGACTTTAAATCTACCATACCAGCAATATGGAATTACATTTTGCTAATCTGGTAGACAATATATCACCATGTTTCTATTTTTGTCTGCTTCTAAGATAGCTTAAAATATTAACTAAAAAAGGCAGCAACCAATCAACCAACAAATATCAAGGGATCTCATCATACTTTATTGTTAACACTGCTTTAAGAACTATGGGGAATAATGCATATGATTGATTTATGCCTTAAAAAACTTACAGGTTATATGCAAGATGAGACAAACATGTAGGAAACCATTAAAAACCAAAATAGGGCCATGTGCAGTGGTTCACATCTGTACTCCCAGCACTTTGGGAGGCTGCGACGGGAGGATTGCTTAAGGTCAGGAGTTGAGACCAGCCTGGGTAACATAGTGATACCTTGTCTCTACAAAAAAAAAAAAAATTTTTTTTTAAGTTAGCTGGGCATTAAGTTTTTTAAGTTAGCTGGACACTTGTAGTCCCAGCTACCCAGGCCGTGGTGAAAGGATCACTTGAGCCCAGGCTCGAGGCTGCAGTGAGCTATGATTGTGCCACTGTACTGCACTCAGCCTGGGTTACAGAGCAAGACCCTGTCTCTGAGGGGCACAAAAAAGGACAACAAATATTATAATAGCTATTATTTTATTATTTTAGTGATTATCAGTAGAGATCATATAAGTGAGTCTGTGGCTTAATCAGGGTGGATTTCCAGGGATGCCAATTCAGAGCCTGTGTCACTGAGCCTCGACACCAGCACCAGAACTGCTTACACCCAGACTTCATGTTAATTTAGTTTCGTTTCTAAAATACATATTATTTAATCACTTTTAGTTATGCATTCTTTGACCTAGATCCAAAAAGCATCTAAAACGGTAGGCATCTTTTCTGGGGCTGTGGCAGGGGTAGGTTCTTTCAGAAGGAGGTATGAGGGCAGGAAGGAAATTATTGACATTTCTGGTATAGTTTTTCATGTGCCAGGCATGGTCTTAACTGCCATATACCCTATCTAGCCTATACTTTTCCTGATCCTCTCAGGTAAAGCAATATCATCTCCTTTTTATGGTTGAGAACATGGAGTTTCAGAGAGGGTAGGTACGTTGCCCAGTGTCATTAAGTGCAGAGCCAGAGACAATGGTAACCCCAAAGCAAATCCAAAAACTTGCTATACTCCCTTCTCACTTTCAAAGATACTGTCATCCAAAATGGTACATTATATACTATGGGCACTGAAATGGCTATGAAAGAGGAAGATAAAGGTGGAAAAGGCAGAGAAAATCCCACAGGAAAAGGGAAACTTGATTAGACCTTCAAGAATAGGTAGAATTCAGGCCGGGTGCAGTGGCTCACGCCTGTAATCCTAGCACTCTGGGAGGCCGAGGCGGGCGGATCGCTCAAGGTCAGGAGTTCGAAACTAGCCTGAGCAAGAGTGAGACCCCCGTCTCTACTATAAATAGAAAGAAAGAAATTAATTGGCCAACTAAAGACATATATAGAAAAAATTAGCTGGGCATGGTGGCGCATGCCTGTAGTCCCAGCTACTCGGGAGGCTGAGGCAGAAGAATCACTTGAGCCCAGGAGTTTGAGGTTGCTGTGAGCTAAGCTGACGCCACAGCACTCAGTCTAGCAGTCTAGCCCGGGCAACAGAGTGAGACTCTGTCTCAAAAAAAAAAAAAAAAAAAAGAATAGGTAGAATTCAGAGAGGAATAGCAAGGCTGGAAGGGCATTCTAAATGGAAGAAACACAGAAGGCTGTATTGAGAAGGGAATGTTGGTGAGACAATCTGATGAGGGCTAGGCTGGTGGGGTCATGTATTGAAGGGGTCTAAGAGCCAGGCTGAAAAGCTTACATTTAATATAGTAAAGCTAGTAGTATGGAACAGTGGAAGGCTTGTGAGCAGAGCAGACGAGCAATATATTGACAGTAGTGTTCAATGGAGATTTAAGGTGGCATGGACAGATTGGAATTATCCAGCTACAAAATGAAAAGAACATGGCCTGATTTTTTTTAACCAAAAATATGTCCTATGGTCTAAGAAAAAGTGGTGGAATGGAAAGGAAGACGGGTTATAGAATCAATTTAAATGAAAACTAATAGGACTTGTCGACTGACCAGACATGGGAAATGACAAAGAGTGTTACCCTCAACTACCTTTTTTTCTTAAGTAAGTTTATTCACTTTGTGTCTGTTCTTTCTTTACTCTGTGATTTTCCTTTGACTTGTGTTCTATTTTTCTGTCCTCTCACCTCCTCTTTCTTGTCCATGCTGGCTGAAATGCTAGCTGCAGCTACATAAAACATACCTTTTGTCAAAACGGTTTTGAAATCATAGTCAGATTTTTTTCAGTCAATTCCACATAAGACACAGGAAAAATCCTTCTCAGGGGAAAAAAATAGCTTCTCCTTTTTATAGTAGTCAGATATTAATTTATCTTTGTGTTAATCAAGGTGTTGTCGGAGCCCTTCCTGTTACTCTCTAAATGCTGACCCTGTGAGTGTTGTATTTATTTACCTGATGTTTCACCTCTTTACAGATATTCTTACTCTAAATTGAGGGGATCAGGGGCAAGAACAGAATTTCAAAAGTTGTTGGACCTCAACACACTCATGCCCTCAGCAAATTGCTTTGAGATTATCACATCACCTAATAAATGCAATATATAGAATAGCTCTTTAGAAATCACACCTAACAGTTCTTCCTCTCTCTGGCAATTCTTTGAGTTCGTAAAATACGTTGTTTGAAAATGAGGGCTGACTGACTTGAGTAACAGTTCTCATCTGGTTTGTCAGGAAGATGTCCAGGAAAGATGGTCAGAGGCAATGAAAGGTTCAATGACTGATGTTTACACCAGACATTTCCTTTCCTCCTTGTTTGTGGCTTAAATCTTTTCAGTTTAGGGAAAGAAATTCTTGGAAATGAATATGACTCTAGTCCATTACACTGGACTAGAACTTCAAAGAGGCACCTTTGCCTGAAGGGCTGAGGAGGAAAATAAAGGAGGAAGCCAGACTCCCACAAAGCAATTGGAAAAGACCAGCAACCCAGGAGAAAAATGGCCAAAGGCTATCAACAGGCCATTTGCAGAAGAGGAACTTGAACAATTAACAAACAGACAGAAAGCCAGGCTGTGTTTAAATTACAGCTCTGATACTTACCAGTTGTATGATCTTGGGCAAGTTATACAACCTCTGTGTACCTCTGCTTCCTTCTCTGTAAAATGGAAATAATATAGTACCTTTTATTATTATAAATATTAGATGAATTAATAGAAGTAAAATGGTTAGAATAATGCCTGGCACATAGTACGTACCATATTAGTATCAGTACCTGGTGTTGTTATTGTTATTTTTAACAAGTCAATCACTTTTCAGAGTTAAATGTTTAGGCAAGTCTTATGAGTCTTATGAGTGAACATTAGGTCAGTTTGCTTCAGATCAATCCCCAAATTCAGGCAACCTGCTTAGGAGATTACATGCTGAAAGAATATTATGCAGGTACTAGGGTTAAACGTGAACAAGCAGGGCTTAAGCAACATTGCGTGTGGGATAGACATCGCTGTCAAGTATGCACAAGTGTATGCAAGATGTATGTTGCTATGCTGGACCATGTGAATAAAGACCCTGTAGAAGATGAGGCACCATACCTTCAGATTTAAATGGAATTGGCTTAAACCTTAGCTCACATGCAGTGGGAATACTACATATCTCTTCTTATCTCTCTGGGAATTCTAAGAGTACGATTTATGCTTTTCCAGGTCATTTCTGGCTCCAAGCTACTTTTCCTGCTGAATTATTTCATCTGTGGATCATCTTGCTGCCCAGCATGCAGTTTCTATACCATGTTGCAACAAAGAGGGAAAAGAGGCCCTTTCCTTGACACCCCTCACAAAATATCACTGGCATAAAGCACTTGTGTTGTAGTAGAATCTTCTTAAAGGTTGGAAGCAATAGAGGGGCATTATGCTACATAATCACAGAGCAAAGAGTTATAAATCTTTTAGCTGTTAACCATCTTCTTAAAAGCAGTTTGGCTGACCTCACTTCTCACCTATTTTAGTCAAGGTTCTTTGTTGCAAGCAAGAGCCACGGAAGTTTTGGCTGATTTAAGCAGGAAAAGCACTTATTAAAATTTTATTGGTAACTAGCTCACAGAATCTCAAAAAGGACTGAAGACCCAGGTTGGAAGTCCATGTCTTCAGGAAGGACACACAAAATCATGCCGCAGAACTGGTCCAGTGAAGAAGCCTCAGCTGTCACTGCTGGACACTGAGTTACATCATGGCTTGCACAACTGACAGCAGTGGACATTGCAGCTTCAACTGATACCGTGGCTACTCTCCAGGATATATTCTCTGCAGTCTCTCCTTTATGGAATCATTAATTAGAACCCTATTCAAAATTTAGGCTCAGTGCATCTCATTCGTGTTATGTAAGTCATGTGCCTAGGTTCTAGCTGCTAGAGAGGCTAGGAAAGGAGGCTCTTTACTTGTAAGGTGAGGGATTCTCAAATCCAAGGATACAAGTTGCTTATGACAAATGTTCTCTATAGCAATGCTTCTTGACCTTCGATATGCATGTGAGCTGTTTGGAGGTCTTGTTAAAATGCAGATTGTGATTCAGTAGATCTGGGGTGGGGTCTGAGATTCTATAGCACCCAAGTGACGTGAAACTGCTGGTCTGCAGATTACACTTTCAGTAACAAAGCTCTGTAGCACTCATTTTCAAACTTGGCTGCATATTAGAGTAACTCGAGAAATATTTTTCAAAAAATACTGACATCTGGGTCTCACACTCAGCTGATTTTAATTGGTCTGGGGTGCGGCATGGACATATGAATTTTTTAAAGCTCCCCGATGATTCTAATATACTAGGATAGCACCTTTCACTGCAGGCTCCAACTTCTTGTCACTTTGCAAGGTTATTTCTTTTCCCCACATTCTGAGATTTCCACTTTCCCTACCTTGCTTCATTTCCCCCCTTGACTCTCATGTCTTACTGCAGAACAATTTGACACTCTACCTCTTAGTCCCTTGGATCTTATTTTGCATATCTAAAGAGATCTGCTAATCCAGTGTTTCCCAAAAGTATGTTATTTGTTGCCCTGGGAGAATGTCATTTGCAGTAATGCACAGTCATTATTTTAAATTTTAATAGTTCTATATTTATTTTAATATGTATTGTTAAAATATGTAACTAACTCAATAAGTCTGATTTTACAAATATTGTTTAGGACAACACAAGTCAATTTTTTAAAAAAATAGGTAAATAATAGAAATTCAGGACAGATACAACAAAAATCATGAAAATAGTTTGCAAGTGAATGAAGTTGGAGAGTGCCCATACTAATGTGAGCCTTCTATCCCAAGTTCTGGGCTTTGGGAGCACAGACGACCTAGCAGATGTGGTAAAAGATACCAACCTTTTTTTTCTCCCTCCTCTATTGGTCTACGGAGGATAAAGATTTATTCCTGAATCGATATGGATTATGCTACTAATCTTAACACATTGAAATGGTTATAGTCAATTTTGATCTTAAATAACAATTCTTATTCTATTAAGAGATTTCATACATTTTCAAGAAAATAGCACCAAACTTTGAAAAATTCATGATCTAAAGGAAAATGTAAGAATCACTAATGGAATATAAACTATGAATAGGATAAATTCCTTAACCAGATAATCTTTGACAAGAAAATGAGTGAAATAGCTTCGAATTGTTGAGAGCTAATACACAAATCCAAAGAGCCCTAAAATTCTTAAGCAGGAGAAATTTTTTAAACCCCACACCTAGTTACATCGTTATGAAACTTCAGAACACCAAAGAAAAATAGATCTTAATCAGCAATAAGACAGTAGCATTCTCAGTAGCAATAGAAACCCAGAAATAACAGAATAATATGTTCAATATTCTGAGAAAAAAACCTAGAATTATAAATTCGGCAGAACTATTGTGAAGAAACAAGGGCAAAATAAAAATATTTCAGGTGGAAAAAATATGCACATACACAATTCAAAAGAAGCTTCTTCTGTAAGTGTTTGATATTTTAACTTTCTTTTTTGTATGCCATTCTCCTTCATGGTAAATAGTGTTTCATAATTTTTTATTGTGAGCTTATTTTTAAAGGGTCTTTTTCTTAGAGAATCCCTTTTAGCCTAGGTTGGGGAAGCATCCCTCCAAGTTGGTTCTATGTTTGTTTCTGCCAGGCATGCCAGATGCATCATGTCTGGATCTTTTTAGGGGGAAGGAGGTAATGAAGGTAGGAGGATCAATTTTATGGCTTTGAGATTCCAATAACTCATAAGTGCCATAAATGTAAACTCTAAACACTGATGAAATGCAGGTGTAGGGTTTCAAATTTTAAACAGTTAAATGTGTTTTTTCTTTTTATCCAGAGATGGGACAAGCTTCCTCACAGGCTTGTCCATGGATATTTTACGTTTTCCCTACTCCACCCTCTTCCTGAGGACAATGCCTTGCCAAGGACAATGGCTTTTCTTCCGTACTCAGTTCCAGCTCCCACCCTGAGCCCTCACCTCCTGCCCCTATACATCCAGGCCCCAAGTTACAGAGAGTGACACCACATTGCCCACAGTTATGGTGACCACAGCAAGCAAACCATTTTCAGTGCTAAAACCAGGACAGTCCTGGGCAAACTGGTACGACTGGCGGCCCTGCAGCCCAGCGCCTGTGCCCAGAGCCAGAGAGGAATCAGTTCAACGAGTCACTGCTCGGGTTTTCTGTTTATTCTCATTTTCAGCATCTTGAAATTTCTCATTTCTTACGAGTTTAGCTGTGTATTGAAGATACAGTTAGTTATTATTTTATCCACCATTGCTAGGTGTGAGTAATGATAAGAGTTTTCAGGTTACAGAAGTCTATCATTTTTCCAGCTTACAAAGTAATATCTAAATGCTTTTCGTAAGTACAAAAGTAAAGTTTGAGGATAAAAGTCATAGCCAGTTACCCCTATGGATGTAAACAAGGTGCCGGAGTGATTCCCAAAGTTGTGTGATTGGCTCTACCACCTGCCCCACGGATCCCTTGCTCTAGGCCCTGTTTCTCTAGCTTTGAGAATGTTCTAGAATTTTCTAGGCAGGACTAGCTTCTTTCTGTAAGGCCTAGAAGGTAAACTTGCCCATTACAATTTAAACTCCCTGAGGGAAGACAGGTTCTCTTATTTTGTCACTCCTGCATCTGTGGTATCTGATAATGGTAGACAATAACCGTTTACAGAAACAATGTACGTCCTGAATGCCAAACGCGCCGGCTGCGGCTGGCATTTCCTCCAGTCCAACACCGTCTACCTCAAACTTGACAGAAAGGCATCCAGGTTTCTAGCCTGTTTATGTCTCTCTTCCCTGTTCTCCATAGATTTGCTCCTGTTTCCTATTTCTGTAGACATTTCAATAGATTTTTGGGTAGGTGATGAAGCTAAGTGTGATGGAGCTCAGCCCGTGCGTTCAAGACGCCATTTTGAAACTAAAGCCTAGACACATTAGATCATAATTTTTTTATTTCACCGTATGTCTAAGTAGGAACACTTAGTTCAAGGGTGCTTCAAAGGCATTTTCCAGGCGACGTGCGTTTCTGTAGGTTTGTGTGGCTGCATGAGGGCGACGCCGGCCTGGGTGCAAGGCTCCGGCACGCGCGCACCCCCTGCGCAGCCCCAGCCACGCCGTCGTCCCCCTCGAACCCCCTCCCCGGCAGGGGGCGGCGGCGCTGGCACCCATTGGCTGAGGCAGCGACCACGAGCCCCGCACCCAGCGCAAGAGCCACCTCCAGGAGCCCCACGGAACACGCCGCAGTCCGCCGGAGCCCTTCAGCCTCGCCGCACGCCCTTCGGGGCTCCTCAGCCTGTTGTCCGCCTTCGATTTTCCACACTCCTGGGCCTTTGGTTCCTTGGCCTGTTCGAAGCCGGGCAGCGGCTCGAGCAGACCAACAGCCCAGGAGTGTGCCGGGAGCACGGCCTCTGCTGCTCCTCGAGCCCCGGAGGCGGGAACTGCTGGCTGCCGCCATCATGGTGAGTTGAGGAGGAGGCCTGAGGAGCGCGAGCCTGGCAGGGTTTTCCAGGGCGGGTGAAACTCGGTGTGGGGGACGGAAAGCAGGGTCTCTGGGCTTTCTCGTTCGGGGACGCCTGCCTGCAGGGTGCGGGAAGAGGGGCCTCGCGGCGGCGCGGCCTACAGGGCACACAGGCGCCTGAGGCGGGCGGGCGAGGTGGCGGCGGCAGGACGCCGAGGGTGCTGCGGCCGGGGCGTGCTCCCGACGCCCGGCGAGCCACGTGCAAGGTCCGCGGCCTTCGCGCGGCGGCCACTTCCAGCCTCGGCGCCGACTGGTGTGGCGGGTTCCCCACCCGGCCGAGGTTCGGGGTGCGGGGTACCCCGCCCCCACCCCGCCATTCCGCGCTCCCGCTGTGGAGATTCACCGCGGACGCCTCCGCGAGATGGCGTCGGCCTGCCTGCAGCGCCCGAACGCCGCCTGGCGCGGAACTTGCTTTGGGGACTGGGAGGCCGGCGCTTCCTGAGGAAGTGGCACTCTCCGGTCCCTGTGGGGGGGTGTCTGCGGGTTTGGGGGCGTCCCTTGGGTGGCAGGTGGCGGGTGCCTGTGGGGTGTGAGGCGGGACGCGGGGCACAAGGGCGTTCTGAACGCGCGGCCTGCTGAGGGGGCGGCTCCCGCCGCCCAGCCGCGGGTCAGGTGACCTGCAGGCGGCTCCCTCGTGGGGCGGCGTCAGGCACTTACAACTCGCCTGACGCCATCATCGCGGCACGAGGATGGATTCGGCCGAGGTCTGCCGTGCGGGGTGCCCCGCCCCCACCCCCTGTCCCGCGCTTTGCGGCCTCCGCCACATGGCGTCGGCCCGCCTGCAGGGCCGGAACGCCGCCCGGCGCCGTCCTGCTGAGGAACTTGCTTTGGGGACTTGGGGGTCCAACGCTTCCTGAGGAAGTGGTTCTTTCCGGTCCCTGGGGGGGGTGGGGCCTGCGGGTCTGCGGGTTTGGGGATCTCTTGGGTTGCAGGTGCCTGTGGGGTGTGGGGCAGGATGGGTGGGATGAGCGGGACTCGAAGAACAAGGGCGTCCTGAGCGGGCAGCCCGGTGAGGGGGCTGTTCCCGCGCCCAGCCGCGTCACGTGACCTGCGATGGCTGCCTCTGGGGTGTGGGGCGGGATGAGCGCGCGGCCCACTGAGGGGGTTGTTCCCGCTGCCCAGCCGCGTCACGTGACCTGCGGCGGCTGCCTCGTGGGGTGGCGTCGGGCGCTTTCAACCCTCTTCACGCCGTCATCGCGGCACAAGGTTGGATTCCGTAGTTGCCATCGAGAATTTTCGAGTTTTTTAAGTCAGGGAACACTTTTTTCCCTCTCGATAAATGGGGAACTTTTGGCAAAATGTACACTTTGTAGCTATTCGTTTTGGTGTACGCCTCTGTGTGTTTGCGTAGATGCACAGAGTTGGTTCACTGCTGCCACAGGACACAGCTCTGAACACGCTGACCAGCCTTGAAATCACAGACGTGTGTATTTTATGCTGCGTGCATTTATAGTACCATAATTCTTAGCCTCTTTCTCCATTTTTAGAGATAAAGGGAAGGAAGTTTGTACATAATTTATGTATTTTTATATTATGTAAGTATTAAAAATATGTTTTGTGTAAATAACATGTAATAATTGTGTAACGTCAACTCCATGCTAATAATTTAATAATCACCATGACTTAGTATGAATAATTATTTACAATGATTTCTTTTTTCCATTTTTAGGGATAAAGAGGGGAAATATTAATAGCTTTGATTTTTTTTCCTGATGATAAAGTAGTATATTTACTCTTTTGAAAATAATTACTGTAGGAAGATAGAGATCCATCCTAATCCCAACACCTGTAACCACTGTTAAATACCAAAATGTGTATGCCCTTCTAGGTTATTTTTACGCGTGTATTGCATATAGACAAGTGAATTTTATTTTACAAAAATTGTACCATGCTATAAAACACTATTTTACAGCCTGCATCTTTCAATTAATGTAGTGGGCCTTATTCCAAAGATAACTTTAATACTTCGTGTTGAAAATTGTACCATTTTACCAAATTCCCTTATAATGAGTAACTTTTCGATAGTAAAACAATGTTATAATGCATATCCTTGTGCAAATATTGATATTTTGGGATAATTACACGCTATTCATTCCTTGAGATAAATTGCCAGCAGTGGAATTGCTGAGTGAAATAGTTTTGCCCCTTTTATAACGATTTCAGGTTATGATACATCTTTCCAAGCTACCCTTGGCAAAGCATGTACCAGTATTTTCCCACTGGTGGCGTGTAGAGTGATCTCTTCTCCACACCGTTTCCAAGGAGAGATGTAATTTTTTTTTAATCACTAGTGAAGTTGATAACTGGTCACTAGCTTTTAAAGTTTCTTTTTTGTAAATTCTTAGTCCACCTTCCTACTTGTACATTTTTCTTTTTCTTATTGATTCATAAAAACTCTGTGTTAACATAACAGTTTGTCATATATAGTGGAGGAAAATTATAGTGGTGATAAAGAGATACCCTTATTTCTAATTTTGATGGAAGTAACTCTAGTACTGCACTTTACACTTGATGATAGCTTGGAGTTGGATTGATAGAAAATAAGATTCTTCTATTTCTGTTTCATTTAAGTTTTCTAAAAATTAAAAAATGAATGTCATATTTTATCAAATGCTTTTTCAATGATGAATTAAAGTAACAGATATCCTATGAAAGAATCATCCTTGCACTTCTAATATGAACTGTATTTAATTATGGTATGTTCTTTATATATTGCTGTAATTTTGCATCTCTGTTGAGGGCAGGGTTGGACCATCTTGAGGCTTTGTTATTTAGATGAGTTAGCTTTTTAAAATGCATTGAGAAATACTCTTTTTTCTCTGAGAATTTTAAGTGTTTGAATTTATCTATCTCCTCTTCTGCCTCTTCTACCAGTGTGTGCACGTGCCTGTCGCGCTCTCGCTCGCTCTCTCTCACTCTCATATATACACACACCACACACACGCACAGACTTGTTTCTTTATAGGTTGAAGAAACTTCCAGCAAAACAGAGCCAGGCGTTATTGAGTGTTCTTTCTATTCTTAAGATTGTTTTGTAAAAATGTATATATCTGTAGAAAGTTAGCCATTTCATCAAGATTTCCACGTTTATTCCCTTAGAGTTTATACGTGGCATTACTTTATAATCTAGTCATAACAGGTTTCCATGTCTAGTGTATGCTTTTGCTTTCTTAGCTTAGCCAGGATCATTAGTTTATATTGCTTGGATTTCACCCCCAACCCCTTTAAGAATCTACTCTTGGATTTGCTTCAAGTTTTTATTCTGATTTTTATTTCCTATCACAATTTTGGCTTTTTTCTTTATTAGTTCCTCTCTATTGCAGTGGATATTACTTTCATGACTATAAATTAGAGGCTTTTTCCTGGTTAATTTACATAGATACCAGTTTGCTTACATGTAGACACAGTAATTCAATCAAATAATGTTGTCGGAAGTGCTGAAATCCCAGAAGCTTTATAACAATACATTTTTTTCAGCTTTTAGTTATGTTGGTCACTTGGTTATCCAAATATAACAGGGAATATATTATTGTAAATGGCAGCAATGAGGATTGTGTATATGATGGTCTCTAAGCTCACCCCTATTTACTATTCCAACATTTCTCATTTCAAAACTCATTTGAAGGTATAATTAAGAAAAATAATTGCTTCTTACATATAATGCAATTTACTTTTAATATGCTATTGATGGTTAAGATTATACTTTCTTTAACGTCAAACTTTTCCTTATCCTAAGAATTCATTTGTATTTTTGGTTGTAGTTTAAAGTAACCAAAGGTTGTCTGTTGATTGTGGATGTTTTGTTTATAAATTACAATTATATATAGACACACAGTAGTTTAACAATCCCTGCTAATAAAATCTTAAAATGAAGTACTTTGCTTTGTTAGCTTTGAGTGCCACCTGCTGGCTAAGGGCTAGGGGTTTGATGGTGTCAGCCTTAATTTAAGACATTATTACATTATTAAAATGATTTGATGAATTTTATATTTACTATCCCAATTAAGAAGGCAGCTAATTTGTAGAATCCAAGGCAACACCAGACTTCCTATAATACCTGATGTCTTTTTTCCTCTTTACAAAATTACTGTTGTCTCAAGTATCCATTTTACTTTCGTAAATAGAATATGGGCATTAGAGGAGACATCAGAGATCTTTTCCAATCACTCATTTTTCAAGCAAGGAAACTGAGGTCCTGAAAAGACTTACTTTATTAAACAATTAAAACAAAGTTTCTTCCCAAACAATAATTTTTCTCTTCAATTCTGGTGGCACTGTCACAGGTTTCTCAACAACATCCCTATTCAAATTTGGAGTTAAATAATTATTTGTTGTGGGAAGCTATCCTTTGCATTGTGTAGGATGTTTAGTAGTATCCTTGGCCTTACACCCACCAAATGCTAGAAGTGTACCTCAGTTGTGACAACCAAAATTGTCTGTAGGCATTATCAAATGCCTCTGGGGCTCAAAATCTTCCCTGGTTGAGAATCAATGCATTATCATAACCCCTTCTAAACTGGCACAGTTTTCTGGCCAGATGTTAAACGTCTAAATTAAAATTCATCCATATATTATGGCATAGAGACAGAAAATACTATAAATAGTTTATCAAATTAACATATCCAAAGGTCATCCACAAATGAAGAGGGAATTGAAAAGGAGAAAATAAAGTCTGTAAGAATTTCAGAACCACTGTTTTACTTTGTTTTGGATTTTTAAATGAGCTAATTGAGAAGGGATTGGTGAATTGTCTGTAGGGAGGGGAAACCTATTCAAGTTTTCAGTAGTTTAAGATAATGTAGCTTATGTAATATTTTACCAGGTAGGAAAAACTAAAATGATAAGACATTTAAAAAAGGAAAAACTTTAGAAATATTTTTTATTCTTTTCCACTTCATGTCATGAAATACCACTATACCAGAAGAATTAGGAAGTATTCAAATAGAAACCCAAAATAGCAAGTATAAGCACAAACGAATAGAGAAAAGCAAAAAACTCAACATTGGTGATTTGACAATTTAGATTTCATCTCTAATTAGTACAGTAATTTGTAGAATCTTAAATTTATCAGTAATTTCTGGCATCTGATTAACAAAGCAAGAACTCTATCTACTTTCTCATTGTTATAAACTTCTACAAAATTATGCTTACCTTTTTAGAAAGATAGATCAATTGGTTTCTTTTGCCCTTGTTTCTGGTTTGTTTCTTTTTTTTTCTCTCTTTGGTAAATTGAATTTATCCAAAACTGAACATTAAAAACAATTCCGATATGTCTACAAAAAATGAGGAAAATGTAAAGTAGTACAAAAAGATTAATTAAAAATGTCAATTTTGATAATTTATTAATTTTCTAGGAAATTATTGATTTCAATTCATTTTCAATTTTATTTGCCTAGTGTTCTGGTTTCTTTCATAAGCAGGTGTATGTGTGTAATAGCTTTCTAGCTGTCTTATAGCCTTTTCTATTTACTTATAATCAATAGGCACCTCATAAAATGAATTTCAAATGAGTGATGTGTCATGAGGTAGCTTCCTGAAGTTCCAATTAGTTGTTAATTAATAAAGTTTCTTCAAAATCGGCTAAAATGATAAAAACCAGGAAAGACACTCTTTAAAAAATGCACTGAAAATAAATTCAAATAATAGGACACTAACTTATATTGGCATACCACTTTATACTTTACACAGTGAATTCACAGATGTTATCTTATTTCATTTTCAAAGCAATTTTCCCAGAGATAACACAGCTGGCAAATAAGTGGCTTATAACTTAGTAAGGAACATGAACCTAGATCTCCTGACTAAATCAATTTCACTATGCTATAGTGTCTCTCTAGTATATGTGTGATGTATAAATTCCACTTTAGAAATAATTTTACATTAACCTTAGACTCTACTTGAGAGAAAACTAAAGACAGAGTTCTGATCAGAATTCAGAGAAATAATCAGTTATATGTGTGGGTTTCTTTATCTGAAAATAAAGCTGGTATCATTTATGTCTATCAGCCCACTGGGAAAATTAGAATTATCAGTGGGACTGATTTGGTGTTATTCAAGAAGAAAAATGTTATTTCAAAAGATACTTTGAATACTCTAGCATTAGGGAAGAGGATTATAACCCCTTTTTTAGCAGAAGCTGTGATATGTGAGCAAATAATGTTTTTATGATCCATTTCCAAAGTAAAGCAGGCATACTAAGACAGGGAGTGTTAAAATTATACAATTTATGTTAATTTTGGTGAATAGAAAGGCGAAGCAAGACAAATTGGTTTAAAACTTTGATGCTTGTTTTCTTCTTGACAGAGCGTTTTTGGTTTACATTGATTTTTTTTTAAAAGATTTACCATGCTTTTTATTCATATATATTCAGTAAAATGCAAAGTTGTTTATCAATATAGAACAGGATGATTTTAATAACCTTAGTTTTTCCAAACCTGAACTTTCTAATTTTTTTTTTTTACCAATTCACATAGTATTTTCACAAAATATTAAATCCGTATTCTTCCACAGCATTGTATAAGAAATAGTAATGAGCAGCACTGGATTTAAGAAAGTAGTGTGTGTATTTGTATATATATATGTGTGTGTGTATATATATACACATATATATGTATATATAATGTATCCTTTTGTTAAAAGTTCTTGTTAGTGTACTCTGATTACTTTAAATCCTGAGCCTGAGCTAAGCTATATTGGTAACTAATTTACAATGAAAGTGATTTATATAAAATATTTATACTTTAAGTACAAAATTATGTTTCACATTGTGTATAGTTCTTGCCAGTATATCTAGTTACCATGTCTATTTTCCAAATTACAGTCTGCTGCAAATGCTGAGACTCCAAACTCAACCATCTCCAGAGAGGCTAGCACCCAGTCCTCATCAGCTACAACCAGCCAAGGCTATGTTTTACCAGAAGGCAGAATCATGCCAAACACCGTTTTTGTTGGTGGAATTGATGTTAGGGTATTGTATCGTATCTCATTTATACCTTAAAATACGTTGTGAATAATGGGATTTGGGCCCAGTTACAAGCCTAAGGTTTTTTGCACTTCATGCAAGTTTGGAATTGGTTTTATGTTTAATCCATAGGTGCTAAATATATTTTTGACAAAGAGCTACAGGGATACTTGGAAGGAAAAAACTTCCACATCATGAAACCACCTTTATAGTAGATTTGAAAATTCTGAATGTTGACTTTTTTACTCTTGAAGTTCAATTCTTTTCCATAGATGGATGAAACCGAAATTAGAAGTTTCTTTGCTAGATATGGTTCAGTGAAAGAAGTGAAGATAATCACGGACCGAACTGGTGTTTCCAAAGGGTAAGTAAAATGTGTTTATTATAAATTATCAAAAATACCTGAACTCTGGCATCTATAGAGTATCAGAGAGGAAGACTTGAAAACTGATGCTTATATAAATGAAATTTGTTGCTTTGTTAGTTTCTTATGTGTAGAGAATAAAAGTTTGTTGCCAGATCTTTTATTTAATAATTTTCCTAATGTTTGTTTTTATATTTTTCCTGTTTTTATTTCACACAAGTGAATTAATCAGTTTTGTCAAAGAATTGTTTTCTTTACAGTATCTTAAATTGTATTCCGTGTGTTATTTCATAGAATACTGGAAGTTCTAAAGCATGTACTATATGGTGATGACTTTTACTTCATTTATCTGCTTTTCTAGCTATGGATTTGTTTCATTTTATAATGACGTGGATGTGCAGAAGATAGTAGAAGTAAGTAATCTTATGAAAAAAATCTCTATTAATGTAATGTTTAGTGTCAAGTAATATACTCAGTCTTGTGTAAAATTTGGAGAAAGATATACTTCCCATTTGGACTCCCAACTTAAGAGTAATCTTACATAATTTGTCAGAACCTGTTTATTTTTTACTGTGCACCTACCTTCATGAACTAGAGACATGAAGGGTTGGAGACCCAGTGATGAAAGGTTTTTGATTAAATTTCACTTGATGCCACTTGATACTTTGATTAAAGTATCTTATCTTCCTGGTCACAAATTTTGGTTTGGTATGTACTTGTCACTGATTTTTCTGATAAAGTAGGAACTTTAGAGGACTTGGAGTGTTGATACGCAAGTCCTAGAAGTAAAGACTTGAAAATGAATTCTAGTTTTGTTACTGTTTTATTTTCAGTCACAGATAAATTTCCATGGTAAAAAGCTGAAACTGGGCCCTGCAATCAGGAAACAAAATTTTTGTGAGTAAAAAAAGAAAGTGTTCTTGTTAATGTTCAAAGAACATTCAAAGAACTAAAAATGGGCTTTGTTTTCTTCTTATTTTTTAAAAAGGTGCTTATCATGTGCAGCCACGTCCTTTGGTTTTTAATCCTCCTCCTCCACCACAATTTCAGAGTGTCTGGAGTAATCCAAACACTGAAGCTTATATGCAGCCTCCAGCCATGATGAATCCTATAACTCAGTATGTTCAGGTATGAATTGCCTACATCCTTGTTCTCTCCTTTATTACAATCATGGACCCTCTGGAAAATGATATCCACAATTTCCATGATAAGTGGTAATACAGTTCCTGTTTGAGTACTTTGAGTGATGGGAAATCTGTTATTTTGTTGGAAATCTCTCATTCTTAGTGTTCTTCCTTTTACAAGCTAAAAATTTGTTTCTGTGTAGTTTGAAAGCCATTGTCTTAGAACTGACCTCTGGAGCCACATAGAACAAATCTCTTCCTTTTTACCCACCGCGTATAACTCCTAAAGTATTTGAAAGCAGTTTTCCTCATGTGTCTGCCTAGTTTATTTTTCTCTAGGGTTAGCATTATGTTTAGTTATTCTTTATTTGCAACAATTTCTAGATCCCTCCTCCTGTAGATAGATTGCTGACTTCTGAATATATTCTGGTTCTGGAATGGATAGATTTCTGATATATTTTACTGTATCTATAAACTCTGTGAGTTTTTATCATATAATTTGTTTTATCCCGGTTACTTTACTATTTAAAGTAGGATTGTACATACTTAACTATCTCCTGTTGATGATAAATAACATTTATTTTCTTTAGCTCATTTTACTTTCTTCAGTTCAAAAAACATTGTCTTTGCTGGAAAGGAAACAAAATAATAGTGAAATAGTTATGCAGTGTCTCTCATTTGTTTACATTTTCCGTTTACCTGAAATGTAGGGTATATCTTTTCTTATTTTTCTTGCTCTAAACATGGCTAGAAAAAAAGTCCTATTTGTTTCTAACATTTACCATGAGATATTACTTAATCTGGTGTATTCATGTATGTTTACCACTTACATGTTTTCAACCAATAAGTATTTATTGAAACATGTAAGTCGTACTGTCTTCCAGTTTGTATTATATACTGCACTTAATTTTTAGAAATGAAATACAGAAAAAGCCATGAAGTCTGTAGGAGGGAGCCATAAAGTCTGTAGTAATTTAGACATTACTCCATAATGTCTAAAAGTATTTTTACAAAGAAATAGTAGACGTATTAATTTAATTTACATGGAAATCTATCTTAATAGAGCCTTATCACCAGTATAAGAAAGAACTGGGTCGAAATAAGTATACAAATAAGGTAAACTTAGGCTGGCAAAGTCACTTCCCTCATCATTTATCCCTTCCTCTTCTCCACCCAAAAGGCTAATGTTTGACAGAGAATATTTTTTTCTTCATAAAGTTAGTCATTCATTTAAAATCTTACATTGTTGTTTACAGAAAAATAAGATTTTTTAAATTTTCATTTTTTTATATTGGGAATTAATATTCATTGTTTCTAATTAAAAAAAAATTTACCTTGTTAATGCATTCTTTCTGTAAACTTTATTTTCAGGCATATCCTCCTTATCCAAGTTCACCAGTTCAGTTCATCACTGGATATCAGTTGCCTGTTTATAATTACCAGGTAATTTTAACAAGAAACAAAGTGATTTATTGTGGAATATTATTGAGGCCTTTAATTAAGTTATATAAATTTCCCAAATAGTTTGTCATTTAGAATAGTGAAGAGTGCCTAAAATTTAAGAAAATTTGGAAACAGTCTAGAATTAAGGCTTATATATTATTTTAAAATAACAAAGTAAAATTTTTACGGGAATGTACTTTAAAAGGCAATAACTTTTCTATAGAACTGTTTTGTAAGATTTGGTGTCCCCTTCTATATTTCAACATGTATTCATCCATCTTTGCTATCAAATAGCTGAAACATCCAGGCTGATTTTGATAAATTTTTGTAGGGGGATAGGTTCAGATAAAATTATTACTCAATTCTTAGAGCACAGAATTCTAATTATATTTGACAATGTTTATTTTAGCTGTCTACTATACGGTAGTAATTCTATGAATTTTGTTTCATAGATATGACTATATCTATGACCCATGACCGTATCTATGGTAATAAATTCAAATAATTACTATTTTTTTAGTTTTATTGAATGCCAACTCCAGAAAATTGAGAAAAAGGTGAGGTTTATGTGTGGAAGTAACAAGAACTTTAAGTATTAGAAACAAAGTATTTTTTCCATTTCATTTCTTTTATTATAATAAAAGGAGCTAGCATGATAAATATCTCAACATTGTCTTTCTCATATGTTTGTGAAAATATGTAGGAATATTTGAATAATCTGTTTCCTTTTTTTTTTTTTTAAGATGCCACCCCAGTGGCCTGCTGGAGAACAACGGAGTTATGTTATACCTCCGGTAAGGTGAATTAGCCAAACATTTACTTCCTATTCTTTATTTCAAAGTATTTTCTCATTTAACTAGTATATATTTCTTGACGTTTTGCCATGTAACATATACCTACAAATATTCTTAGATTTCCCTTTATATTATGTATTATGTTATGTTAATTTCTTATTAATTCCGTGGGAGAAACTATGCTTTTTGTTTCTCAAGTTTATGTATGCTTAAATAGTGGCTGTTCTGCATACAATATAATATATAATCCAAGAAAGATAGTATTAATATGGCATTAGAATTAGCGTTGAATCTGCTTTTGGCTTTGCTACCCATAAAAGTCTGTTGAAAAGAAGCAAATGTTTTGATGTTAATACTGTTAACTAAGAAAAGGAGTAAAAAAGAGTGTTACTTCTGAAACACCCAAGCTTTTGTTACCTTCTGTCTTTCAACAGGATTGGATATTTAAAGAGTATAAGAGTTCAAATTTCCAGGCACTCTCTTACTACTTATGAAGAGTTTCTTTTTCTAAGAGTCCTTCTAATTCTGATTTGGTTGAAGCTTAGAAGACATTTTAAAATAAAAGGCTGCCTTACTGCATTTCAACTGTTGAGTTTAAAACAAAGTTTCTGAAATAATGTAATTGAATTTCAACACAACCTACATTAAAATTTTCAGTGTCAGCTCACCATTTTGAAAAATAGATGGCTTTTAAATGTATCTGAATGTCTATTTATACTTCTGTTACTTTAAATGTAGGCTTATACAGCTGTTAACTACCACTGTAATGAAGTTGATCCAGGAACTGAAGTTTTGCCAAATGAATGCTCAGTGCATGAAGCTACTCCATCCTCTGCAAATGGCCCACAAAAGGCAAACATCTCATTTTGTTTATTAATATTTATATTTCATATTTATTTTTTCAAATTTTAATGGTTCCTTAAGAAGCATCTTTGCCCAAATTTAAAGATGGAAACCATAAGTTATAGAGCTTAATTGATTAATACTCAGCATTTAATGTAAAGGTTGGTGAAATTTCAGACACCCCTAAACTTTCAGTGTGTACATGTAGTTTCTGATTCAGCAGTCCTTTCCTCTCTTCCAATTTCATTATTTTTTAACCATACTTTAATAAATATTGTATTAATGTGATTTGGCAGAATGCAATGGTCAGGTTTCCTCAAGAATTCTAATTCTCAAAAGAAGGATTTGTATGAATTATATCTACCTTTTCTTTTACATTTTCTTAAACATTTAGCTAAATAGTAAAACACATTGATGGTATTCTAACATTAAAAGTAGCAGCAGCTTTCAAAAGTGGAGTCAGTAGTAATTATTCAAATACTAAAATAGGGTTTGGTTTTTAATCATTAGAACAGATTCCTACAACAATACTCTCACTCTTGAATTTGCATATGTTTTGCTGAATGGGTAGTAATGTGGAAATAGTGGATGTGCTGGGGGAATATATGTAACACTGAAAGATTCTCATTAGGGTTTGTAAAACTTCATCCATGTGTTTCTCAGTGGAAAAAAATGTTGAGAACTCCTGAACTATAATGGTTACAAAAATCTCAGATTTGACACTTGATTTTAAAATTTGAAAAAATATTAAAATAGCTTACAGCCTAATTATCAGGTTTTGTCCTAAATATTTTTTTCTTAAAACATTGGCATTCACTTAGGATTTTAATAAATTCAGCTTTTTAAACCAATGTCTTATCACTAAGGTTCTAAAGTAGTTCTTTGTCAGAAAACCTACATGCTAAGAGACATGTGGTAAGAATTATGAATCCCATAAGAATTCTTTAGTAAAAAGCAAATAAGTTCATTAAACTGTCTGAAAAAAGTGTGTTAACAGTGAGTAAAAGGAAGAATCATCTTTAGATTACTGAAAACTTCTGTGTTTCAGAAATCTGTGGACCGAAGCATACAGACAGTGGTATCTTGTCTGTTTAATCCAGAGAACAGACTGAGAAATTCTCTTGTTACTCAGGATGACTACTTCAAGGTATGAAAGGAATAATACACAGGATAAAAAGAACATTTGTTAGCTTTGAAGTATTTTTTTCCTGTGAAATATATATTTTGAGATTACTTAGAGCATTTGAACTGTTGGCATTTCACTATAACCCAGTAAACCACTGTGAGTGGGTTTTACCTGGCTGTGTATTTTAGTATGCTCAAACCCTGATATGGTGTGGTTGTTTTTAGGAAAGAAACCCTTAGCAGAAGTTTTTAATTGAAAGGTTCATTCAAGAAGACAGTTGAAAGAGAATACTGGTTTGACCAACTGGTAAAAGAAAATTTTGGGTATAGAAAGCAGAACTTTTATACATGTATATTGGACTAAAGGGAAGAAAAGAAGTTACTCAGATGATATACCTGAACAATGTGGAAAGAGAAGGGGTCAAATGAAGCAGTAAAAAGAGCTGAGTAGAAATAAATGGAAGTTGATTCACAGTTGATAAAGCAGAAGAGAATGTGGGTGCTTGAATTTAAAAAATGCCTGTTTTCTGATCCTTCTTCTGTCCTCTTTGGACATATTAAAGCTCCTAAAATGAGGAGGCACAGAATTAAAAGTCTCTAGGGTGTTTTTAGTTTTGAGTGTATGAATGTTAAAATTAACTAGTCCAATGGGAGAGGAATGTTGTGGTTACTAAAAGAGAAGTATTGGGGTTTTTTTTTTATAGGTTTATTGAGATACCATACAATTTGCCCATTTAAAGTGTGTAATTCAGTGGTTTTTAGAATACTCACAGAGTGTTGCAACCATGACCACTAGAATATTTTAGAATATTTTAATCACACTCAAAATAACCCCCCACCACCAATTAGCATTCACTCCCCATTCTGCTCCCCCCCAATCACTTTAGCCCTAGGCAACCACTAATTTATCTAATTTACTTTCTTTAAGGATTTTCCTATTCTGGGCATTTCATAGCAGTAAAATCATGCAATATGTGGCCTTCTGTGACTGCTTAGCTTAATGTTTTCAAGGTTCATCAATGTTACAGCATGTATTGGTACTTCATTTCCTTTTCTTTATGGATAATACCACATTTTGTTTATCCACTCATGAGTTGAAAGATGTGGGGTTGCTTCTACTTTCTAGGTATTACAAATAATGCTGTGAACATATCATGTACAGGTTATTGTGTGGACACATGTTTTTGTTTCTCTTGAGTGTATACCTAGGAAATGGAATTTCTGAATTGTATGGTAACTGTATTTAACCTTTTATGGAACTGCCAGAATTTGTCCAAAATGGCTACACCATTTTTTATATTCAAAGGGAAATTTTTAACCATCACTTTGTGTCTTAAAACAGAGAAAATAGCTTTTTTTCATTGATGAATGGAAATAGGGTGAAGCTTAAAGTCTTCTTAAAGTGTATACTAAGGGCCTCCTGTAATGCAGAAGGGTAGACCCCAGTAGGATTAAGTTCTTACCATATTTGTAACAGGGAGTAAACATAATTATTTAAAGTTGACATTTGTTCTCTTGTTGCTTACTTCGTTCTACATAGTATAATTTAGAAAGGAAACAACTAGGGTTGCATGACAACCTACCTTGTCCAAAGTTCTGAAGGTTAAATAGGTAGCACTTAAATGATGTGTTTGCAAAACAGAAAATAGTGTTTAAACGTGATTTTCACCTGATATTAGACAAAAGCCTGACTTTGAACTTCCGAAGTTTTCTGCCCCTCTGAGCTAGGAGTCAGAAGTTGGCATCCTGCAGTTGTCTGGCATCTAAACCCATTTTGATTGGCTGTATGTTATTTTGATGAAATTGGAATGCATTTACTTTTTCCATGGCAAATTCTATTTTTTGTTGTCTTAATTCCAGTCCCTTTATATTCTTGTTTCCTACCTGACCAGTGAAGATAAGAGAGTTTGGGACCACTTTTCTAGGGTTTAACCCAGATGGGATATTATCCTGCTGACAGATTACGTAACTTCCAGAAGTCACTCTTCTTTATATGACAGCTGAATTTAATACCTGGGAAAGGGGCACAGTTAAGCTAACTGAAGAGAAGAAAATATTGTTACCATTATTACTGGTTTACTCTGTCCCATTCCTTTTTGAAAGGCCTGACTTCTTTCTATCTGCATATCTCTAGGCAACATAGAGTGAAAACAAAATTTTGCATACATTTAAATTTTTTCTCTTCATTTTCTAGAGAGTGATGTCTCTTCACAGGTTAAGGGTATGCCTTTAAATAGCTGAAACTTACATCTTTTAACGTAAAAACATAGGATTTCAGATTTGAGTGCCGTTCTCAAGCTATAATTTCTGTCAAATGAAATTCAGTTGTTAAAAACAATACTTCTTAAAATTATGTACCTTTTCTACCATCTATCTTTGGGGACATCACTGCCAAATCATTAAAAACAACATGAAATGTTACTGATTCTAAGTCCTCTTATTTCTGAATTTACTGGCATTTCTTTTTTTAAACTAAACTGTTTAATAAAACTAACCATCTTGGAATATTTGTTATCCCAGAGTTGAAGAATGCATCCCAAAATTAGAAATGCCTGTGTCCCAGCTACTTGGGAAGCTGAGGCAGGAGGATTTCTTGAACCCAGGAGTTTCAGGTTGCAGCAAGCTATGATCATGCCACTGCACTCCAGCCTGGGTAACAGATCAAGACCCTGTCTCAAAAAGACATTACCGTTTTTCTCATTTATAATGTTTAAACTGAAAATAAATGCTTTAAGTTTTTTGCAACTCTTCTTTAGGTCGTAATGGTAATAAGAAATTTTCAATGAAGTAAAGTAATGTTTCTGTCTTTTCTAGGATAAAAGAGTGCATCACTTTAGAAGAAGTCGGGCAGCAGTGCTTAAATCTGTTTGATCCTTTCTGCAACTTTCTAGTCTCATGGGAAGTTGCCGGTTTTGAATATTAAAAAGAAGCTGATACTTTTTCACTATTATAGAAATAGAAATTTAATTCTGAATTTTGATAAATCACACTCAGACTTTGTTATATTATTAGATTGTCTAGTTTTATCTTACATTGAAACTATTCTTCATTAGATGTTTATTTAGAAACTGGTTCTGTGTTAAATATATAGTTGAAAGTAAAATAATTGAGACTGAAAGGAATAACTTTAAAATTTATCTGCAAGAATTTTTTAACATTGAGATTGGCATTTTTTAAGAGTTTAAAAGCAAATACTGATTTTCAAAAAATTGTTTTAAAAAACCTATTTTGAAAGGTCAGAATTTTGATAGTTTGAGTACAAGCATTTCACTTCTCCAACAAGTACCTGTGAACAGTACAGCATTTATAATATTGTTCTTTGCATTTATGATTTGTCTAGAAATTTACCACAAAAGCAGAATTTTTAAAACTGCATTTTTAATCAGTGGAACTCAATATATAGTTAGCTTTATTGACGTCTTCCTTGTGTAAACCCAGTAAAACATATTCTAAGTAAACAGTCCAATCAGTGGGTAATGTTTATTCAAAATATTTTATCCTTTATCTAGAATCCACACATATATATCCTATTTTATTGTGACAGTAATTAGGATAAATAAAATTCTGGGCCTAATTTTTTAAAAGAATCCAAGACAAACTAAACTTTTCTAGGTACATAAGCTTCTCAGTGAGTTACCATTCTCCTTTTTATAAAATTTTTTTTTCCTTGAAATGTTAAACTCAATGGCTGTGTCTTAAATTGTGCAAAATATTGGTATTAAAGAATGCTGAAACTTTTTTATGTCACTTAAAGGTTAATCAGAGTATCTGAAAGGAATTGTTTTTGTAAAAACATTGAAATATTAGTTAATTGTTATAGATTTTTTTTTTTTTTGCCTATTACATTTCCTTTTGTAAAATAAAACATGTCCAGGAGTTAAAGTAAGTAGTTTTGGCGCATCTGAACCACAAAAGTTGTGTACCCCAAGAAAATATGCTAGAGTCAAAGATGACAATATTTTTAGATTAACTGGTCTCCTCATTATACAGTGTACATTGTGACAAACAACTGGAGCACCAGAGCAGAGCCCCTTTTCTGTACCTAAAGTCTTGCTTTTCCAGTCTGTATTACCATTCTTCCAGAAGATTTGCTGCTAGAACTGATAATATAAAGAAAAGGGGAAGTAGCCATATGAGCAGTCAAAGTGCCAAGCCTTGGAAAGGTAGCAATGGGATAATACGTTTCAAAGGGAAGCAGTCATATCAGTGTCATTTTATCTGCCATGGATGTAAGTTTAAAGTGGCTTCCTGGCCTTCTCTTCCATTGGTCCCTTCCCTAAAACATGGAAACTCTATCCCTAACCTGATGTAGCTACCATGGAACATATTACTAGTGCCCATTTTGGTCTGTAATTCCTAATAATTTTCATTCTAAATCTGAAGGTAAGAATCTTTTAAGGATCCCCAACATGGCCTTATTACACCTCAGAATTTGAAAGTGCCCTGAAATTTGTCCTTTTAAAAAATTCTCTCAACTTTTTTGGTGCTATAACATTCTTACATGTATCATTCTGTCATTCAATTTCCAGCTTACTACAAATGATACCTAAATTCTAAAGAGCCAATTCTGATTATCCTACTATGACCTTAAGGAAAAGTAAAAGAATAAACTTTTTTGTCTGCTGTTTTGTTGGAGTGAAGTGTTTAAAGAGTAAGGTAGAAAGAAGAGACAAAGTCCTGAACCTTTCAAAATGGAAAATTAATTTTAAACTTAAAAATATAAAAATAAGTTCCTATTAGCTATTACTGATACTGTGTTTGCATAAACGAATAAATAGAAATAAAGAAACTTCTTTTTTTCAAAGATGTTTTTGACCTACTTATTCACGTCATTATCTAAATGGTGGAGAGTTGGATGTGAAGTGTGTGACAAGGTTTAGATTGTTACAATTGAAAAGTACAAATACTGTTCAGTTTATTAGTCTGGCAAAGTTAGTTTATAAAAGCAAATTTGGTACATTGTATTTTTGTTGCTTTCTCCTATGAAATTAAGGGGTGAGTTTTCATGAGAGAATAATAATCTCTCCTGTGTTGAGTTGGAAATGGCTAATAGAGGGTTCCACAGCAGTGCATCAACAGTGTAGTGCCTGGTAGGAATGCTGAAGAACACATCTGACTCTGCTGTCTTATGACCAGGGTCCCTCTCATTTTGGACCCTATGAATCATTTTGTCTACTGCACACATTGTCCTAATTTCTGACCCTTTTATTTTGGGATGTTGCAGTTGTTATAATAGTGCTTAGATTTTTCATGTTGCATTTACTTCATATGAGGATGCACCCAGGAAATCAGTACTTGCCACCTCTTCCAGTTTTAACTGTTCTAGTACTCTAAATTCTGTAAGCTGAGGCTGTGGGAAAGGAAGGTCTCTCCTCTGCAAACTCCCATATTCCATCAATTGATAAGCTCTTATTAATTAATAAAGTCTTATTAACTGACTCATTACCAAAAAATTGATGATGATACCAATGTACTGCAAGATAAAACAGTGCTTTCTGAATCGCCAAAAAATAAATTTTGATGTTTAGTGTGTAATTGCTGAAAATTAGAAATCCTTAAATTTGCATAAGTAATTGTATATATGTGTACATGAGTGTATCCATGTGTATGTATATGGTTACATACATGCTAACCCTTACCCAAAATATTTGATTATACTTGAACAAGCTGAGTAAGTATAATATTTTGAGAGCCCCAAACAAGACTACATAGCTCTTGAAACACTTGCTTTAAACCTGCTTGACAGTATGTCAAGCGTATTCACAATTGAGCTTTACCACAAAATGCTCAACACAAAACCGAGTCTTTGGAATTGAAAAATTTCCATTCAGCTCTTTTTTGTAAAAAGTTGAAGTTATGGCAAAATCAACTCCAAAAATGTTGGTCACTCTTTAAGAAGTGTATTCTGCATAGGTTTTTTTCTAAAAACACATTACCTTTAAAATTGTTCAAAATAACTATATAAAATTTATTAGCATCCTTATGCCAAGGAAGTCATTGACTTTCAAAAATAAATGCTTTACAGCAGTTCCCTGTGGTTGTAAAGCCCCTGTACCCACTTCTCTAAAATTCTCTTGGTTGTCTTTAAAGGTAAACTCATAAAAATGGGCTGCCACATTGCTTAATCGCCTTGCCTGCTCTCATTGCTGTCATTTGAGGGTAATAAGCAGCAACAATAAGGCAGCATGCCACTGTGCTTTCACAAAGATGGCAGTAGAGAAGGTGGGGAGGGATAAGGGGGGAAAAGCAGCAGTATTTCCATTGACCAAGTCTTGCAAATAGGGCCAGCTGTTGAGTATGATCATTTGGAATCCCTGAAACACTTCTAGATGAGGATTGCTCCTGTACATATTTGGATAACTGTAATCTAGGCCTTCCCAACATTATGTGTAATATGTCTCCCTGTGTGTAACGGATTCTTTGGAGCAATTCCTCACCACCCATCAAAGACTCTTGAGTTTTCCATCTGTAGACAGTACATTTGGTGGTAGAAAACAATAAACATAAGAAGTTCAAACTATAAACATGCGTTTTTGAATGCTCATGCAAAATATTCAATCTGCATAGCAAAGAAATGATAGGTAATTCTGCACTGCATTTAGAGTTAAAAACATCTGTCCAATATGGCTGTAGCTGTGGGCCAATCCCAAGAAAATGGGAAAAATTGTCTCTGGGTATGGAAGTTGAAACTATCACTGTACAATTAAGCTCTATGGTAGCTATATTTTACATTTTTAACTGGTCTGAAACAGAAAGTTTTCTAGTTGAGTCTGTAGTTCATTTTCCCAAGGCAAGATTTTGTATCTTATGTGCACCTCCATTAAGGCTACATGCCAGGAATGTGCCTTTTCCCATATATAAAACTTCCAGATACCATTTCACTAGGTCTTTAACGATAGAACAAATGCTTGCATGACTGGGCTATTCAGGTCATGAAAGCTCTTTATAAATTTGAAGCAATAGTAACATTTCAAGCAGTTCAGAAAGTTGGAGTTTTTATAATCCTTAATTCTTTTTTACAGAAAACAAATCTAGCGAAAGTACATTAAGGCTCTAATCACATGTAGTGTCTTTCCCCAGAATAAAATGGATAGAGACACTCCATTCTGGCTCAATCTTGGATGAAACTGTCTACTTAATACTGAAGGAAGGCAAGGCTGACATGACACTGTTACAGCTAGACCAACTGTTTACAGTGAGCATGTCCCCTCTGCCCTTGTATGCTTGTTAAAAATTTAGATATGAACCTCCCGCCTCCCAACAAATCCAGTTGGGCCAGTGAGAATGGAGAGAGGTCATTTAAAATACAGAGGACATTTTCTCTTTGTTTTTACCTAAGCTGACACCCTACCTAATGTTTGAGCTGCTTAAATGCTCTTAAAATCTGAAGAGCATTTAAGCAATACCCCTGCTATATGAGAAAAGTTTAACTGCACTTTTTTTTTTGGAACATGACTAGGTTGCTGCTTGTTTTGTTTGGTGGTGTGTCTTTTGACCAAAAAAACCCCATATACTTAATCATTCCAGGTTATATCCATGATTAGGTCAGTCCAGTATTTGATAAGAGTGGGTTTCCTCAATGATAGCAATTCATGGAGAAATCAAAGAGCATCAGAACCATCATTGGGGGTATTTTTCAGAGATGCAGACTCTTGTTTTGGGTGGGCCCAGTAATCTGCATTTTTAATAAGTGCCCCAGGTGATTCTGACCTCTGCAACATGCACTTAGGGAAATACTGCCCCAAATGAGGATCTCTCATATCGTCTCAGGCTACCCCCGGTTTTAAGAGAACTGGATTTTGAGAACAGTCCTGTCAAGTCCACTATGACTCAGGGGATTTTGTTGACTTAATTCATCTTTCCCTGCCAAGCCTGTGCTCAGGAGTGCCAGTTGTCCACAAGCAAGGTTGACTCATGAACAGGCTAAAAAACAAATTGAATAAAGTCTGAAAACCGAGACTTGTGGCTAGAAATAAGTGGTAGGAGGGAGTGACTGCAAAGGCAGTACTGGATTCCAAGGCCAAGTGCAGGCAAGTGGAGGAAGAGAGACTGGGCTTGGCTGGGAGCAAGTAGAGTGGACACTGTGGAGGCAGAGATACTACACTTGCCTCCATTTCCTCCTGCGAAACAATAATTCTAATAACTGCATTATAGGGTTACTGTGAGATACTGGGCAGTATATCGATGTGGTTAGCTCCCCATCTACCCACTCTACCCACCTGCCTCCCACTCATGACCACATAGGTTTTCTCTAGCTTTTACATTTCAATGACCAGAACTTCACAAATGTTACATGTACAGACTAGCTGTGGTTTAGTAGTGAATGAGTAGGATGCTGTATCCTGAGATGTAGTATTTTGTGCACCTTCCTTGGTAGAAGCAAGCAGCTCAGTATGTTAGGGCCTTCAGTATATGTTCTAGAATGGTTTTCCTTTCTTTTTCTGGGATAACCTTGAATGACCAGAACACTCAATAATAAGTGAATGAAAGAACTGTGCATGGGCCAGCACCTTAAACACAGTTTTGATGTTTTTCCTACTTAAAATGCTGGAGGCAGCAGGCAGAATTTGATATCCCAATATTTTCATCATGAGGATATTCCTTGATATTTGTACAGTTCTATAGGATTTTTCAGAGATAATTTACATACATGATCTCATTTGTTCCTCATCAACTCCTTTGAAGGTTGGACACACCTAGGTTTCAGGTGTGATTTCTCTAAATTTACACACACTAGAATTGGGAGAAATAAGAAACTGGGACTTTACATAGCTGGGCCATTGCTTTTTCTACTATCTTGTAGAGAGCAGACTCTCCAAATACAAAAGATAGAAGAATTTTTTGTTGTTACATAATAGTTGTACACATTTATGGGGTACATGTGATATTTTGATACATGCATACAATGTGTAATGATCAAATCAGGGTAATTGTGTTATCTATCACCTCAAACATTTATCATTTCTTTGGGGAACATTGCTAATTTTCTGTTATAAATATTTTGAGCTATGCAATCAATTATTGTTAACTATAGTTGCCCTACTGGGCTATTGAACATTAGAACTTATTTCTTTTATCTAACTGTATTTTTGTACCCATTAACCAAGCTCCCTTCATGCCTCCCACCCTCACCTTTCCTAACCTCTGGTAACCACCATTTTACTCTCTACCTCCATGAGATCAATTTTTCTAGCTCCTACATGTGAGTGAGAACATGCAATGTTTGTCTTTCTGTGCCTGGCTTATTTCATTTAATATAATGTCCTCTAGTACCATCCATGTTGTTGCAAATGACAGGATTTCATTCTTTTTTATGGCTGAATATTATATTCCATTGTGTATATATACCACATCTTCTTTATCCATTCATGTGTTGATTCCATATCTTGGGTTCCATAGGTTGATTCCATATCTTGGGTATTATAAATAATGCTGCAACGAACCTAACTTGTTGAGAGTTGTTATCATGAAGGACTGTTGAATTTGATCAAATGCTTTTTCTTTGTCTATCAGGATGATCATACAGTTTTTGTCCTTCATTCTGTTGATGTCTTAGATCACCTTTATTGATTTGCATATGTTGAACCATCCTTGCATACCTGGAATAAATCTAACTTGATCATGGGGAATGATCTTTTCAATGTGCTACTGGATTCTGTTTGCTAGTATTTTGTTGAAGATTTTTGCAACTGTGTTCATCAGGGATATTGGCCCATAGTTTTCTCTTTTTGTTGTGTCCTTGTCTGATTTTGGTATCAAGATAATGCTGGCCTCATAGAATAAGCTTGGAAGAATTTCCTCCTCTTCAATTTTCCAGAACAGTTTGAGAAGAATTCGTATTAGTTCTTTTTTAAATGTTTGGTAGAATTCAGCAGTGAAGCCATTTGGTCCTGGGCTTTTCTTTGATTGGGAGACTTCTTGTTACAGGTTTAGTCTTGTTACTTGCAATTGGGCTATTCAGGTTTTCTATTTCTTCTTGCTCAACCTTGGTAGGTTGTATGTGTCCAGGAATTTATTCATTTCCTCTAGCTTTTCTAATTTGTTGACATAACAGTTTATGATAGTCTCTAATGGTCCTTTGTATTAATATTTCTGTGGTATCAGTTGTCACATCTTATTTTTCATTTCTGATTTTCTTTATTTGAGTCTTTTCTTTTTCTCCTTGGTTAGTCTAGCTTATTTTTTATTGATTTTGTTTATTTTTTCAAAAAACTACCTTTCCATTTCATTGATCTTTTGTCTTTTTTTAGTCTCAATTTTATTTATTTCTGCCCTAATCTTTATTATTCCTTTTCTTCTACTAATTTTCAACTTGGTTAGTTCTTGCATTTCTGGTTCCTTGAGATGTATCATTAGCTTGTTTATTTGAAACCTTTTTACTTTTCTGATGTAGGCATTTGTTGTTGTAAATTTCCCTCTTAATACTGCTTTTACTGTATCCTATAGGGTTTTTTTGTATATTATGTTTCTATTTTCATTTGTTTGAAGAATTTTTTAAATTTTATGCTTAATTTTTTTCATTGACCCATTGGTCATCCAGGAACGTGCTGTGTAATTTCCATTTATTTATCTAATTTTGAAAGTTCTTGTTGATTTCTAGTTTTATTCCATTGTGGTCAGAAAAAGTACTTGTTGTGATTTCTGTTCTTTTAAGTGTTGAGACCTGTTTGTTGCCTAACATGTGGTCTATCCTGGAGAATGTTCCATGTGATGATGAAAAGAATGTATATTCTGCAGCTATTGGATGAAATGTTCTGTAAATGTCTGTTAGGTCCATTTGGTCTAAAGTACAGTTTAAATTCAGTGTTTCTTTGTTAATTTTTTGCCTGTATGATCTTTCTAATGCTAAGAGTAGGGTGTTGAAGTCCTCAACTACTGTTGTTTGGAGTCTATCTCTCCCTTTAGATCTAATATTTGTTTTATATATCTGAGTGCTTGGTGTTGGGTGAAGATATATTCACAATTATATCCTCTTGTGAACTGATCCCTTTATCATTATGTAATGACTTTTTTGATCTCTTTTTAGTTTTTGACTTAAAGTCTATTTTATCTGATATAAGTATAGCTACTCAACCCACTTTTGGTTTTTGTTTGTGTGGAATATCTTTTGCCATCCATTCACTTTCAGTCTATATATGTCTTTACAGTTGAAGTGAGTTACTTGAAGGCAGCATATAGTTAGATCATTTTTTTAAATCCATTCAGCTAGTCTATATCTTTTATGTGAGGAATCCATTCCTTTATATTCAAGGTTATTATTGATAGGTGTGGACTTCTGTCATTTCATAAATTATTTTCTGGTTGTTTTGTGTATCTTTCATTTCTTTCTTCCTCTCTTATTGCAGTTTGGTGGTCTTCTGTAGTGACAAGTTTTGATTCTTTTCTTTCTCCTTTGTATATCTGCTCTACCAGTGATTTTATACTTTTGTGTGTTCTAATGATAGTGATTATCTTCTTTTCACTTCCAGATGTAAGACTTCCTTGAAGATTTCTTGTAGGGCTGGTCTAGTGGTGATCAATTTTCTTAGTTTTTGCTTGTCTAGGAAAGACTTTATTTCTCCCTCATTTCTGAAAAATGGTTTTGCTCAGTATAGTATTCTTGGTTGTCATTTTTCTTTTCTTTCAGTACTTTGAGTATGTCATTCCATTCTCTCTTGGTCTGTGAATTTTCTGCAGAGAGATCGGCTGTTAGTCTGATGGGAATTCCCTTATATGTGACTTGACACTTTTGCTGTTTTTAGAATTCTTTAACTTTTGACAATTTTACTATAAAATGTCCCAGGGGGATGGTCAGTAGAGGGGTGGAATCTGTTTGGGGGCAATTTGGTTCCTGTATCTGGATGCCCATCTCTCTCTCAGACTTGGGAAGTTTTCAACTATTAATTCATTAAATAGTTTTTCTACATCTTTTCTCTTCTCCCTCTGGAAGTACAATAATACAAATATTTATTTGCTTAATAGTGTCCCATAAGTCTTGTAGGCTTTCTATACTCATTTTTGTTCTAATTTATTTATTTATTTATTTATTTGTATCTGACTGGGTAATCTCAAATGACCTATCTCTAAATTCAGAGATTCTTTCTTCTCCTTTATCAAGTCTGCTGTTGAAGCTCTCTATTTTCTTTTTTAATTCATTCACTGAATTCTTCAGCTATAGGGTTTCTGTTTGGTTCTTGTTTATGATTTCTATCTCTGTTGAATTTCTTACTCATATGGTGAATTATTTTCCTAGTTTAATTGAATTGCATACCTGTATTTTCTTGTATCTCATTGTTTTTCTTAAGATCATTATTTTGAATTTCTTTTCCAACAATTCACTGATTTTCTTTTTATTGGGGTCTGTTACTAGAGGGTCATGATGTTCCTTTTGTTGTGTCATATTTCCTTGCTTTTTCATGTTTCTTGTGTCCCTGTGTTGACATCTGTATATCTGGTGGAACTACGATCTCTTCCAAACTTTCTAGAGTGGCTTATGTAGAGGAAACTGCAGTTGGGTTGTAGTGTGTCAATTGGGAAGGGTGTAGAGAGCCTGTTTACAGATAGGTGCAGTAGTATGGTCTTAAGCTGCATTCAGTGTCAATAATTGTGAGTGCCTCAGTGGCCTAAGTTATAGAAGTCAGTGGCAGTAATGGCAACATAGTTATTGACATCCTAGTGTCACGGGCTTTTAGTGTCTTTTTATTCTTTTTTTCCCCACATTGCAGAGATTCAGCTGAGGATATTCCTTAGTGTCAGGCTTGACATGGCCTACAGGCAGCTGTAGTGGCTCTAGGTTCAAGGTGCAAGTGCTCAGAGCAGCTGTGGGGCCAGGGTCCTAAGCTCAGGATCTCATGAACATATTGTGTCAAATGGGTCTTGGGGTGCATGTTCACTGTCTGTGGCAGGATTATATGTAGATTGCCCAAAGAGCCAGGATCTGTGACTCTGAAGCATCCCCTAGCAGCTTGAGCCTGGAGTGCCATGTTGTAGCTGTGAGTCTACGTCTAAGGGGAAGGGCACAACATTGGCCTGACTCTGAAGAAGAAGAGGTGCTCTGGAGGTTTGGACCTGGGAAGCAGGGTACTGCTGCAATTTGGGAGCCTAAGTCCATAGATATCAGTAGCTATGTGGGTCCCAGAGGATGAGGCACCACGTAGTAGTGACTCTAGACCCTGGGATGGTGGGGCTTAGCAGTATCCCAGACTCTGTGAAGCCAAGTGCAGCAGCAAGTACCCCAGAATGGTGGAACACAGCTGTCATCGGGTGCTAGAAGGCAGGGGACAGTGCTGCTATGACTTTACTCCCCAGGGAGAGAGGTATCTCAGCAGCTCATACTCTAGGTGACTATGCTAGCTTCAGGAAATCAGGGTACTAGAGTTGTTTGGCCTATAGGGTGGGTGTCTTATCACACTGCGCTGTTTCCCTGGGATGCAGAGTAGTATATCAGCTCATCCCTGGGATGCACAGCTGCTCAGCTCTGCCAGGGCACCAATTTCCCAGGGGGGTGACGTGCCACTTCAGCTCAGGCCTAGGGAGCATGACTGTTCTGGGCAGCCTAGACACCATGTCCCTGGGTTGCAGGTACCACTTCAGCTTAGGTACTGGGGTGCATGACTGGCTGGCCAAGGCACCATTTCATGAGATGCTGTTTTAACGTAGGCACCAGGGAGGCATGACTAGTCTGAGCAGCCAATGTACTGTTCTCCCAGGAGGCAGGGTAGTGCTGCAGCTCCAGGCCGAGGGAGGGGTTGGGGGTGTGTGGTAGGTAGAGTGGTTTCACCGACACTTGGCCTCATGGGGAGGGTTATAACAGACAACAAGCCACCAGGCTGGAGTGATTCAGTGGTGGCTTAGCCTCAGGGATGAAGGGGAGCCATAGCTACTCAACCCTAGAGCAAGACACACTCCAGCTATAGTTCAAATCCCAAGATGGGATAGCACAATAGCCATACTAGCCACAGGGGTGGGTTGTAGTGTCAGCTCCTTCTCTGGGGGGAGCACAACATGTGGACTCCAGGCAGCTCCCTCAGCTGGGCTTAGTGCCTTGTGAAGACTGTTGAGGGCCCCCAGTGGTCAGTTCTGTATGTGTCCAGAGTGTTGGTGGGGGCTGCTGTGTCCTCTCGTCTACCTCCTCGCTGTGGGGAGAAATTCCTCCTGGTTCCCAGCTGATCCCCCTTAGAGGATGGGGTGGCAGAGGCCTGACATTTCCTTTCATTCTCTATGTGGCTATCCTCAGTTTCTGTCTTCACCAGGGTTCCTGTTATTCCTATATGTACTCCAGTGCTCTCCTTCAGTTATTTTGTTAAAATGTATTTGTTGTTCTGGCACCTGTGATGGGGATGAGCACTAGGGGCTTCTAGTTGGCCATCTTGCTCTTCATTGACCCAAAAGACACAAGTATTGTTAACTGGGCTCTGTGAACACTTTACTAGGACCACAATGTGAAATGCACAACTTAACATTTGAGGGAGAAAAAAAAAAAAACACTTAGAATACATTGAGCTAAAACTTAACCATGTACCAGGCTCTGTACAAAATTATAGTAGGTAGCTCACCTTATTTAATCCCCACAACACCCTTTGTAGAAATGTCTTTTCAGTCATTTGCTCATTTTCCTAATTGAGTTGTCTTTTTGTTGTTGAGTTGTTGAAGGTTTTTTATTCACATATTCTGAATTCTAGATCCTTATCAAGGATATGGTTTGCAAATATTTTCTCCCATTTTGTAGGTTGGATTCTCAGTTTCTTGATAATGTCCTTCCTTTGATGCACAAAAGTTTTTAATTCTGATAAAGTCTAATTTATCTATTTTTTTGTTGTTTATTGTGCTTTTGGTATCACATGTAATAAGCCATTACTAAATCCAAAATTGTGATGATTTACACCTGTGTTTTCTTCTGAAAATTACAGTTTTGGCTCTTGTATTTAGGTCACTGATCCATTTTGAGTTAATTTTTTATATGATATGAGGTAGGGGTACAACTTCATTCTTTTGCATGTGAATGTTCAGATGCCTCATCACCCCTTGTTGAATAGACTACTCTTTCTCCCACTGGAAGGTCTTGGCACCTTTTCCTTTGTAGAATCTTAAGTGATTGAAATCACTTTAGCATAATCTAAAGAATTAATGGGAATAGGAAGTGTCTGGACTCTGCCCCGTGTTTCCTTGATATGTCTGCCATCCAAGCAAGCTCTTCTCAGAGATCAGAGATGGCCCATCCCAAGTGTCCACCCCTTCGCTGGCTGCTTCTCCAAAGTCTAGGCATCACCAGACTTCTCCCTAGGCTAGGCCCACAAATGGTTCTCTGTTGAAGGAAAGATACAAATTGGATGCCATGGATCCCATTCAGGCCCATTCACAACCTTGTTTGGTTTCATTTTTCTGTCTTAACCTTCCCTTTTTGCTTTCTTTCTTCTATTATATTTTTAACAGCTTTTTTGCAATATAATTTCTGTACAGTAAATTACATGTATTTAAATTGTATGATTTGATGAGTTTTGACATATGTACGCAACTATGAAACCATCACAACAGTCGAGATAAGAAATATTTCCATCACCTCTTTGTAATTCCTTCCCTACCCCTAAGTACTAATCTGTTTTCTGTCACTATAGATTAGTTTGCACTTTCCAGAAGTTTTTATGAATGGAATCACACAGTATATATTTTTTGGTGTGTGGCTTTTTTCACTCCACATAATCATTTCTAGACTCATCCATGTTGTTGCATGTATCAGTCGTTTCTTCCTTTTTACTGCTGAGTAGTATTCTGTAATATGGATTTTCTACAATTTGTTTATCCACTCTTCTATCATTGAGTACTTGGGTTGTTTCCTGTTTGGGGCTATTACAAATAAAGTTGCTATGAACATTCATATCCAAGTCTTTGTATGGATATATGGTTTCATTTGTTTTTGGTTAACATCTAGGAATTGAATGGCTAGGTCCTACAAGAGGGGTATTTTACTTTAGAAAGAAATTTCCAGACTGTTTTCTGGAAATGCAAGAATAAATTGACATCATCTTAGCTGCCATCATATAGTAGCTTCATCTCATATAGTAGCTTTGTCCTACTATATGTTTGTGCCTCTTACAAAAATAAACGCATGCATCTATGTCACCTGTGCCATCAATTGCCTGGAGAAGAAGATTTCCTTGTTCTTTTTTTGCCCCTTTAGTTCCTAAAGCAGTTCTCTGCATAAGGGGATGTTCAGTCAACTTTTGATGAATGAATGTCAAGTAATGAGGTATCTGAATAAATATGACTTAAGAACCAAAATGAATGGTAGAGCAAAATTTGAGAGATTGAGAGAAACAGAATAGGTAAATAAATAACACTGTCTTTTTAAAATTATGCAAGTCATTCGTGATGGAAAAATCCAAAAGTAGTTTAAAGAAGAAAATAAAAATCATCTGTGATCCTTCATGTCACTCTTTAAAAAATATATTTTATTATTTTATTTTCCCCCAGTAGGCTCTTGAAGTTAGGGACAGTGGTTCTCACCTCTGGCTACATATCAGACTACTCAGGGAGCTCTTTTAAATAGGTCCAGTGTCTGGATTCCATCAGAGATTCTAATTTGTTTGGTCTGAGGTGGAGTCTGGGTGTCAACAGTTTGGGGTTTTTTAAATCAACTTTTTGAATGTGATTTACATACAACAAAATGCATTTATTTAAAGGTGCAGTTCATAGTTTTGAGAAATGTATATCCCTCCTATAAACACCACTCTAATCAAGTATGGAATATTACCATCATCCCCAAAAACCCCCCATTCCATCCCAGGCAACCAACTGATATGACATGTCACTATAGATTAATTGTGCTTATTCTAGAATTCCATACAAATGAAATCAATATGGTTTCTTCCACTCATCATAATGTTTCTGAGGGGCATCATGTTGTTACATGTATCAGTAATTTGTTATTTTTTACTGATGATCAGTATTTCATTGTATGGAGGTACCGTTTTTTTTATTTATTCACCTATTGATGGATATCTGGGCTGTTTCCAGTTATTAACAGAGTTAATAACAGAGTTTCTATGAACATTCATGTAAAAGCCTTTGTGTGTAGATATGTTTTCATTTCTCTTGGGTAAGGAATAAAATTGCTGGGTCATATGGTATCTATTTAACTTTATAAGAAACTTCCAAACCATTTTCCAAAGTAGTTGTACTATTTTGCATTCCCACCACCAATGTATGAGTGTTCAGTTGCTCTACATTTTTGCAGCATAGGGTATTGTCAATCTTTTAAATTCTAACCATTCTAGGGAGCATTAATTTTTTTTAAACGCTCCCCTAGATATGTGTACATTTCTGTACATCACTAAAAAGTGAAGAAAAAAGCAACTCCGTAAATAATTCTAATGTGCAGCCAAGGTTGAGAACCACTGAGCTAGACTAGACAAATGACTTCCAAGTATTTAAATAATGACAGATATTTTTATTTACGCATTAATTTTTTCCACTCACCCACTCATTTATTCAGAAACAGTTGTACCAGCTCTTTACTAAGTGTAGGGAATACAGAGATAATATAATAATACCCCTGCCCTCAAGAAGCTGGCAGTCAAATTTCTTTTTCTCTCTTAAGCAAAGCAAATTTCACCTGTGTAACCACAATCATTTCAGATAGTTTGGTTTTAACTGGTCTACTTTGAATTTTGCAGCCCTGGCCTCGGGTCAGTCCTGATGAGGGGGAAAGAGGTAATAGAATCATTCATGGTGTTTAAGATGTTGCTTTATTGATTTTGCACTTTTTCTTCCCTGCTACCTTTTCCCCCATACTTGCTTTCATACATAATTCAAGGTCAGGAATAATGTCTTCCAATGAGATCACAGGGAGTCATAACAATAAAAATAAAATGAACATACTTTGCCCCTGGTATTTGCATACTTGTGCCTGCACACCACAGAGACCATGGCTGGTTTCTGATCTTTGTATTTTATCTCTCTCACTTGTTGATTTTTTGATACTGAAAATCTTCAATAAACAGAATATTCTAACAAAAATAAGGCAAATTAGCATAACATTATAAAATCTTCACCAGCAGCCTAGTAAAGAAATAGATGAGTGAAAATAATAGGGCCTACAAACCAAACCAAACTCACATATAAACTTGTGCAAGTAAATTGCATTACAAAATATTCTCTTGTTTGCTATTAAAGGTACACTTTAAAAATACTTTGAACTGGAACTGTTAGAAAGTGTTATATAAGACTCAAGCAGTGTCTATGTGGAAATTTATCTTCTAAAAAAAGGTGAGGTCAGTGTGAGAATTGTTAAAACTGGCTGCCATTGTTTGCAAAATAAATTTTGCACAGAGCAGCTGAGAGAAAGTAGATTTCCTTTTCCTTTTCCTTGGGGTCTTAGTGGTTTCAGAGACCCAAATAGTCTTGTGGAAAAGTGGCTAATGAAAAACGCCCAGTAATGAGTAGAAAGTTATTAGTCTAACTCTGGGTCTAAAGACATCTACTCTCCAACATGGGTGGATTTTCATCAAGAAAATATTTTCCAGATCAATCTCGAGCCAATCAATCTCTGTACAATGCAATAAAACCATTTTCAATGTTTGTTGTGTCGATTTTTATTTTGTTGAAATTTTTTTCATTGTAGTTATTCTTTTTTTCTATTTTCATTGTTTTTACACAAATTAGATTCATTGATCAGTTTTTTGAACCACCTTCCACCTTTATTTTTTCTTAGTTTCTTTTATATATATTATCATTTTATTTCAGCATATTACGGGGGTACAGATGTTCAGGTTACATATATTGCCTTTGCACCGCCTGAGTCAGAGCTACAAGTGTGTCCATCTTCCAGACAATGTGCACCACACCCATCAGGTGTGAATATACCCATCCCCTTCTCCCCCTCCGCCTGCCTGACACCCGATGAATGTTACTACTACACGTGCATGTAAGTGTTGATCAGTTAATACCAATTTGACGGTGAGTACACATGGAGCTTGTTTTTCCATTCTTGGGATACTTCACTTAGTAGAAAGGGTTCCAGCTCTATCCAGGATAATACAAGAGGTGCTAGATCACCATTGTTTCTTATAGCTGAATAGTACTCCATGGTACACATATACCATATTTTATTAATCCACTCATGTATTGATGGGCAGTTGGGTTGTCTCCACATCTTTGCAATTGTGAATTGTGCTGCTATAAACATTTGAGTATAGATATCTTTTTTATAGAATGTCTTTTTTTTCCTTTGAGTAGATGCCCAGTAGTGGGATTGCTGGATCAAATGGTAGTTCTACTTTTAGCTCTTTGAGGTATCTCAAAAAGGTATCTCAACAGTAATATCTCATATTACTCTCCACAGAGGTTGCACTAGTTTGCAGTCCCACCAGCAGTGTAAGAGTGTTCCTATCTCTCCGCATCCACGCCAACATTTGTTGTCTTACTTAGTTTCAACCACTGCAATTTTTATTTTTGTTTTCTAAATCCAAATTTCTGGGAGGTCAAATTTTGCAGATCTGAATTTTGTCAAGAAAACTTGATCCTTCTGTCCATTTTTAATCAATAGCAACTTTTGCCATGTGTAGCTTCATCTGTTGTCAATTTTATTTTGTGTTGATTATTTCTATCAGTAAAAACTATTAGGAATTAGACAGAAATTGGTTGTATTTATTTCCCAGATAATCAATAAGAAGATTTGGGGTAATTTAATGGAGACAGAGCTATAGGTCCACAGAAGGAGAAGAAAGGCTACAGTCGTGTGGTGCCTGGAGGATTAAACTCTCAGTTACTAAATGAGGTCAAAAAGACAAAGTGGAAACACCCTGAGTCCAAAGGGCGCCTCTAATGGCAGAGTCAAAGTATCGTGTGCCAGCCCCTGGCTGCTTGCTCCTAAATTTTCAGCCTCCACTTCTCTCCATTCCCCACCAGATCTCTAGCCCCTCTTCTTCGGAGCTGCCTGGATGGGAGATCTCTTGGCCTGTGGCGACCACTGACCTGGATGTGGATGGAAATTCCTGATTCCCTTAGTTGATCTAATATAAGCTGAACTTTTTCAAAAGTAACTAATTTTACTTGAGCCAACTAAACACAAACAAACTACACAAAGAAAATGCAAAAGCATAGAAATAGGTAAGGTCAAAGAGCACATGTTTCTGTGCTGTGGGCATTTTAATTATATGTATCAAGAACCTTCACAGAGCTCATGCCTGACCCAGCCAATCCACCTCTAGGAAGTTGCCCAAAGGTGATATACTGGACATGTGTCCAGAGATGTGTATATGACCTGTTCCTCGATAAAAATGGGCAACAAGTTAAATGTGTACTAAAAGGGGAATAATTCAGATAGGGCATTTTCATACTATTTATTAAAAATAGTCAGAAAGCAGGGGGACCTTTCTGTAAAAGAACAGATAGTAAATATTGTAGATTTGTGGGCCGTACGCTATTGGAGCACAGAAGCAGCCGAGATAATATGTAAAGGAATTGCCATTGTTGTGTTCCCATAAAACTCTATTTACAAAAAAAAATGGGTGAATTTGGCTTATGGGCCTTAATTTGCAGACCCCTGGTTTAAAGAGATGATATGGATTTGTATTCAGTGACACAGAGCTCATTATAATATACTATTTAGTAAAAAATTTTAAAAAATAGATTTTAATATAGCATGTATAATATGCCACTTATGTAAAATGAAGATTTATATGTGTACATATCAATAGAGAAGTGTCCAGAAGAATGTTCAGCAAATATTAATGGAGATATTATCACTAGGATGAAGAATTTGGGATGATTTTTTTCTTCTTTATGTTTTTGTATATTTTTATTACTAGAAAAAATATTTTCATTAAATAAGTTACACTCTTTGACAGAGTAATTCCATGGTTGTTGTTAGGGTCATCACAGACAGCTGTACAGCCTGTGCACTGCACAATTCCAGGAGATGCCAGTCACATGGACCACAGTGTGAAGGGTGCCCCAGGTGTGATGAAGCAGCTCTCTCATCTTCCATTCTCTATGCAGCTCTGTCCAATTAATTCAACAAACATTTATTTGGCATCTACCATGCTAGACATTGTTTTAGGTACTGCAGAAATGTTAGCAAATAAAGCAGACAAAAATGCCTGCCCTTGTAGAGCTTACATGCTAATCAGGGATCGGGACAATAAGTAGAATAAAGAGTGATGTGTATAGTATGTCGGAAAGTGATAACAGAGCAGCGTGGTAAGGGAGATCTAGAATGCTGCAGCAGGGTGGGGTTTCCATTTTTAAATAGAATGGTCAGAACAGGCCTTGCTCAGAAAGTCACAAAGACTTGAAAGAGGTCAAGTAGGAAACCATATTGATATCTTGGGGGAGAGCATTCTAGCCAGAGGAGACAGCCAGTGCAAAGGCCCTGAGGAGAAGCATGCCTGGTGATCTTGAGGAACAGCAAGGTTCCTGGGGTGAAGGGAGAGAGGGAAGAACAGTAGAAGATGAGGACAGACTGGTGATGGGCGGCCGGATCACATAGGCCCTCGCAGGTCATAGTGAGGATATTGGCTTTTACTCTGAATGGGTTCATAGTCACGGAAATGTTTTTGAGAAGAACAGTGACGTGATTTGATTGATGTATTTGAAGAGCCACTCTGGATGCTGGGTAGAGGCAGCCCTTAATGGCATTTTGTAATTTCTTCTTACCTGTCTCTCCCAGTGGCCTGTAGACTCCTGGAGGTCAAGGAGTGGTTTATTGTCTCCTCTACGCCGAGCCCACTTTCTGGCAGGGAAGCAACCAGAGCAAAGGAGGCAGACAGGGCAAATATTTACCATTCTTATTTTACAGAAGAGAAAAATTGGAAATTAGGGAGGTTTAAGCGATGGTCCAGGGTTAGAACGGTGTCAGCACCAGAACCAAGTATTTTCAATTGCAAGGTCAGGGTTCCTTCTACCCTGGGACACCTTACAGGATAAGGTGGAGGTGAGTGACGAGAGGTGGCTTGAGTTAGATTCTGCAGGCTTTTATCATAGACCCAGGCATGTAATGATAATAGCTAACATCACGTTAAGAAAAGATATATATGAACATCTCAAGAGATCTACTACATACTGCTGCTTAGAAAAGGAAGGTTGAGAAATAGCATTTAGTATATAATTCCCATGTATTTAATACATGATGCATAAGAAAGATGTTCATCAAACATTAGTGATGTTTATTTTGTGATGGTAGGATTTAGGAGAGTTTTTCTTTCCTTCTTTATTCTTTTCTGAATTCTTTGAGTTTTCTACAATAAAAATGTAAAGACGGAAGAAGTAAAATAAAAAATATTTGATGTTAAAAAGATACCAGTAAGGTATCATTTACATGCTCTTTGCAGTTTCACAGCACCTGGAGTACCTCTATTTCTTTGGAAATTCTTCCAAGGCAGGAACTGTGTTTCATCACCTTATATGCCCAGCATGTGGAACCCACTACAGAATTTGGTGTTCAATAGGGCTTGTAGAATAGATGCAAAGTGCTTTTGTGAACTGTAGCTCATATCATCTTCAACAGACACCTAGGGGACCTCAGGAATGGCACGAGCACAGGTTCTAGCTGAAGGGCGTTTCATCTCTTTCCTGATTGGAGTTGAGGAGATTTCTAATTACAAATTGAATTTCTTTAAAAATGTAAGACTGTTCAGATTATCTGTTTCTTCTTGACTAATCTTTGATATTTTGTATCTTTTAGGAAATTTGTCAATTTCATCTCATTTATAAAATTCATAGGCACAAAATTTTTAAAATAATATTCCTTTTAATCCTTATAACATCTGTGGAAACTAGTGATGTCATTTCTCTCATTCCTAATATTAGTAATTGTGTCATCTTTTTTTCCCCTAATCAGTCTAGCCAGAGATCTGTGAATTTTATTTTTCTTATCAAAGAATCAGCTTTGTTTTCAGTTTTCTTATTGTTTTTCTATTTTCTATTTCATTGATTTCTGTTTTGATCTTTATAATTTCTTGTTGTCTTTTTACTTTGGGTTTAACTTACATTTTTCAAATTAATTTCTTAAGACAGATCTTGAGGTCATTGCTTTGAGTCCTCTCTTCTTTTGTAAAATGGGCATTTGGTGCTATAAAATCTCCCAAAAGTGCTGCATTAGTGGCATCCCACACATTCTAATATGTTGTGTTTTCAATTTATTCAGTTCAAAATACTTTGTAGTTTCCCCTTTAATTTCTTCTTTAACCTATGGACTATTTAGAAGCATGTTACTTTGTTTCTAAAAATTTGGGCATTTTTCAGATATTTCTTTGTTATTGATTTTTAATTTAATCCCATTGTGGTTAAAGAAGATATTTGTATGACTTGAATCTTTTTACATAGATTGGAAATTATTTTATGGCTCAGAATGTAGTCTGTCTTTGTAAATGACCCATGTGTACTTGAAAATATGTATTCTGCTGTTGTTGGGTGGAGTGTTGTATAAATGTCAATTAGGACAAATTGCTTGATAGTATTGTTCAAGTCTACTATATCCTTGCTGATTTTCTGTCAATTTACTCAATTAATTATCAAGAAAGGATTACTGAAATCTCCAGCTACTATGATGGATGTGTCTATTTCCTTATCAATTTTTTCCACATGTATTTTGAAGCTCTCTTATGACATAAACATTAAGGATTGTCACATCTTCATTAATTGGCCACTGTATCACTATGAAATGACCTTTATCCCTGGTGATATTTTTCACTCTGAAATCTACTTTTTTCATATTAATATATCCAGTTTCAAGAGCCAAGCTGGAGAGAAAGCTGAGCTGCCAGGTGTTGAGGAGGTTGGTTAAGGAAACAGGCCAAACTGAAAGCAAGCATTAAAGACTGTTCACTGACTGTGATAGCATCAGCAAGAGGCAAGGTGTCCTGATAGGGACAGGGTTGGGAATGCAGATGTGTTGCAGGTGTGCTGTAAGCCTGAGGGTCAAGCCTTTGTAATGGCTTGTGGTTGAGCCTGAAAATTCACACTTGGCATTCTGCCTGGGAGACAACTCCTCAGCCAAGCCAGCTTCCTTTTAATTAACGTTAGCATGGTATACCCTTGTCAAAACTCTCACTTGCAACCTATTTGTGTCTGTATATTTGACATGCATTTATTGCAGGCAACATAAAGTTAGGTCTTGCTTTTTTATCCAATCTGATAGTCTCTGCCTTTTAGTTGGGTTATTTGGACTATTTATACTTAATCTTAAATGTAATGGCTAGCTTTAACTCTATCATCTTGATATTTGTTTATGTTTGTTGTATCTGTTCTTTGTTCCCTTTTTCCTCTCTGTCTTCTTTTAGATCCATTGGATTGATTTAGGTTGATTGGATTAATTTGGATTTATTGAGTGTTTCTATGATTGAATTTTATTTCTTTAATAGATTATTAGCTTTAACTCTTTGTTTTATTATTTTAGTAGTAGCACACATCTTTTTTTTTTTTTTTTTAAGGGGTAGGGGATTGTGAGGAAGGGTGCTCAGTTGCCTTGTTTGTTTTTGTTGAGAGAGAGTCTCACTCTGCTGCCCTGGGTAGAGTGCAGTCATGTTATTGTAGCTCACTGCAACTTTCAACTCCTGGGCTCAAGCAATCCTTCTGCCTCAGCCTCCCAGGTAGCTGGGACTATATGCTCATGCCCCAACGCCTAGCTGGATTCTGTTTTGTTTTGTTTTTCCTTTTTTTTTTTTTCAGTAAAGATGGGGTGTCGCTCTTGCTCAGGCTAATCTTGATCTGCTGAGATCAAGCAATCCTCCCGCCTTAGCCTCCCAGAATGCTAGGATTACTGGTGTGAGCTACTGTGCCCAGCCAATAGCATACATCTTTATCTTATCACAATATATTCAAGTGATATTATACCTCTCCACATGCAGTTTGAATTGCACATTAATATACTTGTATTTTTCTGCCGCCCAGGCTTTATGCTATTGTTTTCATTTTTTAATTCATACAGATGATAACCCCTACAATACATAGTTAATATTTTTGTTTAATAGCCAATTATCTCTTACTTGGTAATTTTTATTATGACAAAATAGACATAAAATTTGCTATTTTAGCCATTTAAATTGCACAACTCAGTGATGTTAATTACATTCACAGTATTTCACAACCATCACCACTATATTTCCAACACAATTTCATTATCCCAAATAGAAACTGTGCAAATTGAGCGTGAGTGCTGGGCACTGCTCTCCAATCCTTTCAGATGGGTCTTTCCCTGCCTCGGGTACTTTCCTCCTATGCATGTATGGATCAGCACTCTGCTGACTACTTGAGGGGGATGCTTTATGCATCTTTGGGGTTCTCCTTCTGTGTAGCCCTGTCCTCGATGTACTCTGTCTTAACAACTCTAGCTGCCTTGATCTCCCTGGACTCTCAGGGAAGGAAATAAGCTGGTGCGATCATAGGGCTCACCTTATTTGTTACCCATTTTTCAGGGATCACTGTCCTTCATTGCCTGATGTCAGGGACTCGAAAACCATTGTGTCATACATTTCATGTTTTGATTTTGGTGTTTCTTGTGGGAAGATAAATATAGTTGCTGTTACTGTATCTTGGGTGCAGGCGGAAGGCCTCCCTATTTATTTTGACAAGGAGGAAAGGTGCTTATTTCAGTGTGCTTAACAACAGGGCTGCCGCATACAGCTGGTTGTACAAATTGTACACGGCAAAATTCTAGAGGACACTATCTATAATCGGAGTCAACGGTAGATTTGTTTATTATGACAATTTCCCAGCAAGTGGCAGTAAAGTGTCTTGAGGAAGGAGTGGTTTTTACACAAACCTGCTATGTGGGGAATTGAAGGGTCTGCATGATAATTACTTGGGCCTGCTTCTATCGACTCTGATTTAGAAGGTCTGGAGTAAGACCCTGAAAACTGCATTAAAATTTTGAAACAATCACAAATTGATAGAAAAGGTAAAAGTACTGTACACTTTTAAAGAGTAAGTTGTTGGACTAATGTGTCATTGTCCCCAAGTAGTTTAGTCTGTATTTCTACAAACAAGGGCATTCTTTTTTTTTTTTTTTTTGAGATAGAGCCTCTCTCTGTCACCCTGTATAGAGTGCAGTGGCATCATCACAGCTCACTACAACCTCAAACTTCTGGGCTCAACTGATCCTCCTGCTTCAGCTTCCCAAGTAGCTAGGACTTACAGGTGTGTACCATGATGCTGACTAATTTTTCTACTTTTTAGTGGTGGGCCTCACTCTTACTCAGGCTGGTCTCAAACTCCTGACCTCAAGCAGTCCTCCCGCCCTGGCCTTCCAGAGTGCTAGGATTACAGGCATGAGCCACAGCACCCAGCCAAGGGCATTCTTTTATGTAATGACAATACAATGATTAACATCAGGAAAATTAACACCGACTCAATTCAACAATCTAATCCTCCGACCTTATCCAAGTTTCCCCAATTGTCCCAATAATGTTCTTTAAAGCAAAAGGATCCAGTTCAGAATCACATGTTGCATTTCATTGTCTTGAGTCTTTAGCCTCCTTCAATCTGGAAGATTTCCTCAGTCTTTCCTGGACTTTCTTGCGTATGACACTTTGGAAGATTACAGGCCAGTAATTTTGTAGAGTGTCCCACAATTTAGGTTTTTCTGATGTTTCCTTTGATTAGATTCAAATTATGCATCTTTGGCAGAAATGTCGCAGAACCGATGCTGGTTCTTCTCACATCCTGTCAAGTGGTGCACAATTCCAATTTGTCCCATTACTCATGCTGCCCACTTGAATTACTTCATTGAGGGGGTGCCAGGCTTCTCCATTGAAACATACTCCTTCCTCTTTCTAATATATGTTTTGTGGGGAGCAACACTGAAACAATATAAATATCCTTTCTTTCTGACCAATTTATTCATTCATTCATTTGTTTATATCTAAGTGGACTCAAGATTTCCTGTCCTATTCAATGTGTTATAAAACACTCATATAAATCCTTATTTTAATTACCCCAATCTCCCATCTGTACCATACCCTCTCCCTGACACAGATGTCCCCCTCACCCCACTTGGGACGCAACGCCCTGTACCAGGACAGCCCCCCATGCAGATGCCTTCATCACCCTGTTTGGGCTATGAACCCACACTCTGGGCCATACCCCCCTCACCTGGAGGCCCACCTCACCCCACTCAGGCTTTAAAATCCCATGTCACACAGCTTCTCTGCACAGATGCCCTCTTTCCCCTGCTGGGGATCTGCCACCCTGCTACTGGTCACCTCATGTGCGCACATCCTGCCCACCCTGCTCAGGATCCAACCTTCCCTGCTGGACTGCCTCTCCCTCCAGGTCACTGCCTCACCCTGCTCAGGCTCTGACCCTGCGCTAGAAGCATGCCTGTGTGGACACCCTCCCCGTTGCCTTGCTTGGGCTCTGGCACCCACTCTGGGCCGCTGTGCCACCATGGCTCACCCTTCTTCGACCCCACGGCTGGTGCGGATGCCTGCCTTGCTCTGGCCCAGCTGATGGTTTGAGGTCTGAATTGCTTGTTAAGGGAAGGCAAAAGGAAGAGCAAACACTACTTGCATTTTTAGCAAGTTCCCCACGTGATTTTTATGATTTTGTGACAGCTGATAAACAGACATTACTTTGAAAAATATTAAATGAGAGAGATGGAACCCAAATCTGTTGATATTCAAAATAATTTAGGAATGGGATTTAGAATGTGTATTGACACATAGGTGACAAATGGCTCATCATTTCCTTTAAAATTTTGACCAGTGTAGGGCCGGGCGTGGTGGCTCACACCTGTAATCCTAGCACTCTGGGAGGCCGAGGCAGGTGGATAGCTCAAGGTCAGGAGTTCAAGACCAGCCTGAGCAAGAGCGAGACCCCATCTCTACTATAAATAGAAAGAAATTAATTGGACAACTAAAAATATATGTAAAAAATTAGCCGGGCATGGTGGCGCACGCCTGTAGTCCCAGCTACTCGGGAGGCTGAGGCAGGAGGATTGCTTGAGCCCAGGAGTTTGAGGTTGCTGTGAGCTAGGCCGATGCCACGGCACTCTAGCCTGGGCAATAGAGTGAGACTCTGTCTCAAAAAAAAAAAAAAAAATCACTATGCTGACAAGAGTTTTCAAGGGGAAAATAAATGTATAATTGACAATAGAGCTGGAGAATAGTGAATGGTCTGACATATTTTGGACTGAATGTGAGGGCAAAGGGAAAAATCAAGAATGGTGCCTAGATTTGGGGTTTAGTAACTGAGGGGAAAATGGGAATGATTGCAGAAGGAACATGTCTGAAGTTTAAAATCAAGAGTTCTGTTTTGGATATATTAAGTATGTCAGTTCTCAGAGTGTAGATAGCAAGTTGGATATGTGCTAGATCTCAAGGAAACTCACATCATGAGTGTGTTCTGGACAATACCAGAAACTCAAATATGTATTTTGCTGCCAGTTAACACAAATGCTGAGTTTGGAAGGAACACAGAAGTCAGAAGATTTGGGTTTTGGTTCCTATTTCATATAGTGTAACCTTAAATAAGCCATTGATTTCTGTCCAGAAATGTATTGAATCTATAAAGTTAGGATAATACCATGTCATAGTGTTTGGGAGGATAAAATAAGAACCTATACAGAAGTTTTTAGAATAGTTAAAAGTGCCTTATAAGTCTTAGGAACTGTATTAGTCTAATTCAGTAGGAGAATTTTCAAAGGTTTGGAGATTTAAATAGAGCCTTTGACTGAATCTGAGGATAAGAGGATGGAAAAAAATGAGGTTGACTACCTTGTGAAATAGAGTACAGCCTTGTCTTGTGGTTGGAGTATGAGGCTTTTTCCACAGCCCAGGCTGTGAATTAAGTTTTGTTTATCCATAGAAATGCAGATGTTTTTGAGGGAAGATGAGAATGGTCTTTTGTAACTTGAAGATTTCCACCTCTTCCACCCTTCCTGAAAGAGAAAATGATAATGGAAGGAACATAAGAGATAATTTGATCCAACCTCCATATTTTATAGAGGAAATTGAAGCCCAGGGAAGTTGTGTGACTTACACAACTTTTGTATTATATAATAGATAAAAGTAATGATTCTTTTCTTGCCTTTTTTTGCAACTAATTGGACACAACAGTAAGTTTATGAGGTGGTGGTTTTTTTTTTTTTTTTTTTTTTTGAGACAGAGTCTCACTCTGTTGCCCAGGCTGTAGAGTGCCGTGGCATCAGCCTAGCTCACAGCAACCTCAAACTCCTGGGCTCAAGCGATCCTTCTGCCTCAGCCTCCCGAGTAGCTGG
>CAUYRT010014772.1:0-30841 GCA_963574885.1 Lepilemur ruficaudatus | reverse complement strand
AATTTCTTTCTTTCTATTTATAGTAGAGACGGGGTCTCACTCTTGCTCAGGCTGGTTTCGAACTCCTGACCTTGAGCGATCCGCCCGCCTCAGCCTCCCAGAGTGCTAGGATTACAGGCGTGAGCCACCGCGCCCGGCTCGTTCTATTCAACTTTGACCAAGAACGTTTTCTTTTCATCTACATATAAGCATTAAGAGATCTTGCTTCTCTTATCTACTCCTATGCCATTTGTTCTCAGACTTACAAAAATAAACCAGTTCCAACTGATCTAGTCATTTACTTTTTCTGAAAATTATAACTGTCTAAATAGTATCACAACAGGTTTTAAAAGTCCTAGATTTTTGCCCTTTTAAAACGTTAGAAAAAAATCTCTGTTGTGCTAATTGAAACTTCCAGTCTTCAATTATCACCCACCTGCTTTCTTTGTGTCCTTTGAGTCTAACAAACATACATGTTTTGGTGGTTTTGACAGTGTTGGTAGGATTAATAAGTGCTACATAAAGCTCAAAATTCAGTAGAAGTTTTTCTTGTACTTACCTACTACTTACATTATAATATTATTATTAACCTCTAAGGAAATGGAATCCAAATCGATTTTAATTTTACAAAATTGATTTGCTACCACAATTTTATCAACGTGGACAAAGATCTAACAGAAAATTCTCAAAACATAGACTGACAAAATAATGGATCTGTAGCATTGGATGATGACAAGTAGGGGACAACAGTTTCCTGAGATACCTGTGGTCTTACAGATGAACAAAACCAACAACCATGACCTGTTATAAAAATACATAATGTCAGACTATAAAAGCAACAGGAAACTCCAGACACAGAGTTCAGGAGGTGAAACACTCTGCAGGGGACCCAGAACTTGTGACCCCTTCCTGAAAGAGGCATGGTATGTAGAAGGTGGCCTGTGTGTCAGGCCCTGGTGGAGGAGGGCAGAGACAGGAACAAGGCAAGGCCTGTGGGAAGGGGAAGAGTAGGGAAGTGTCAGGATGATGGAAACAAAGGTGAAAGAAGATATTTGAGATATCTCCAAATCACTTTCCACAGAGGTTGTATTAATCCAGCAATCCCACTACTAGGCCTCTACCTGAAGGAAAAAAATACATTCTATAATAAAGACATCTGCACTTGAATGTTTATGGTGGCACGATTCACAATTGCAAACATGTGGAAACAACCCAAGTGCCCGTCAATACACGAGTGGATTAAGAAAATGTGGTATATGTATACCATGGAGTACTATTCAGTCATAAAAAACAATAGTGATCTAGCACCTCTTGTATTATCCTGGATAGAGCTTCAGCCCATTCTTCAAAGTGAAGTATCACAAGAATGGAAAAACAAGCACCACATGTACTCACCATCAAATTGGTACTAACTGGCCAACACATAGGTGCTCACATAGAAGTTATATTCATCGGGGGCCAGGCTGGTGGGAGGGGGAGGAGAAGATAGGTAAACTCATAACTAATGGGTGTGGAGTGCACTGTCTGGGGGATGGGCATGCTTGTAGCTCTGGCTTGGATAACACAAAGGCAATTTATGTAATCAAAATGTTTGTACCCCATAATATTCTGAAATTACAAAAAGAAAAAATAAATAAATAAATTGGAAAAAAAAGAAGAAGATATTTGACCACATGAGATCATCAGGAATCACATGAGGAAACCACACGAGATGTCAGGAATTCTGACAATATTTACTTCTGGAAGAGCCTCCGTGTGAAGCCAGCCCTTGAGGAGTGTGTCTACTAAGCATACCTACGCCACCAACATCCTGGACTGCGTATTTCTGCTAAGTATGAGTGACAGACAGACATTGCACAGGAAAACTATTCTTTTTGCGAAGTGAAACTTAAGTACGAAACATTTCACCACCAGCGATAAATGAGGCAATTGGGGACAAACTCAGCGAGCACAAATAGAGACGACAGAAGGAAAGTAAGTCCAATCTGTCATTTTGTTGGTCACGTACAGAAAGGTGGCTGCGCTCAGTCTAATTCTCTTGTCTTCTTGCAAAGTTTCCTTCTTCCATAGAAATTTCCACTTTCTTTCATGTTTAATGTTTCTGTTACATGAACGACGAGTCGTATGTGAAACACAAACACGTGCACACACATAATTGGGAAATGTAAGAAAATCACAAGGAGTTTATCCTTCTTTTTCTTAAATATACTGTTGGCTTCTATGTAGTTTTGCTGCTTGAAATCCACAGTTGGTGAATTATATTGTCTATTAATATTATTTCTAAAACTCATTTTCATTCCAGCAAAGGGAAACATAACGCTAAGTTCAGTACTCTAAATGACCTTCTTGTCTTCAAGGTGTTGGCTTTGTTATGTCCATTTCTATGGGAGCTAAACCACACTTTGTTTTAATCTCCCAAAGAATATTTCTCAGTATGTAAAATTTTCCAGTCACCGCAAATGTTTTTAAATTAGAAAACAAAAAATAGTTCATTTTTCTTTTATACTTTCTCTGTTTTAAAAAATAACTGAAGTCAGTTTTAACCTTCATTGTCTTCCTATAAATTTGTGACCTTATTTAAGTTTACACATACTAATTCGTCACACTTTTAACAGAGAAATTGTGCTTCTAGTAAGTTGTTTCATTACATTTATGACTGAATAAAATACCATAGATAAGAAACATATGCTATAGAGATAGACACATAGAAATGGAGATGATGACATGCACCTGAAATTTTTATTTATCTGTGAAGGTAAAATCTAGTAAAGAATCTTTTAAACTATTTAACCCTAGCATTATACCTCCCCTGGCTTCTGCAGAACAGAGAGAGAGAGAGGGAGAGAGAGAGAATATGAACTGATTTATTGTTATTAGCAGACACAGAAACCCCCCAAAAAAGAATTTCCAGACACCAAAATTTCTGTTTACCATATTTCTTCCCCAGTTTAATAAAAATACTTTCTAGTGATATTTATATTTCACATGAAATATTTTTTCATAAAATGTGCAATTTCATTGCAGTGTGTAGGTCTCCAGAAAGGGTAATATTTTATTTTTTTATTATAGTTTCTTAACTTTCATCTATTTGGGAGCTTTAGGCTTTGTTCTATGCTGTCTGCCTGGCTTAGTGCAATGTACTTAATACCGTGATGTTGTCCCTGTGATTACTAAAATGATTTTCTCTTATATTCTTGAAATTGAATCTGTGTCCAACTGGTAGGCTCAGCACTCTCTACAGAATGATTTATAAACCTGTCATTGTAAAAGATAACATGAAAAAAAATCTCTCAGTGAGGTCAACGCCACCGCTACCTCTCAGGAACATAATTTCCACCATTGAAATACACTTAGAGCATAATTTTAAATCCAAGGCAGTTAACTGGCATCATTGGAAAGGTAGAGAATATAATTTTTAAACAGGAAATACTTCGTTTTTCTAAGTGTTCCCTAGCTTCTTCAATAAAACACTGCTATCGCATCAGAGAGCAGTATGCCGTCAGAGTTAGAAAGGACTGCAAGAAGACAATTGTTTATTAATTGTTATAGAAAGATTTCTTGACTAACCTTATGAAAAAAACCACTTCTTCATAACACTACAAGAATACAAATGAACACATCTTTCACAAGTAGAAGGAACACATTCACTAACACTGAACTGCTAGGTCACTTGACTTCCTATGGAAATGTTCGAAATAAGAGGAATATAAAGGCAGAAGTTCAGGGGAAAGAGGGACAAATTTAAAGTATATTACATTTGTTACATAGAAAAATAAAAAATCTAGGTCAGCAAATCTTAGAAACTGCCTCATACTGTAGCCTAATCCTCCAACATTTAAACTTGGACACGTGGTTTTTGGAACTAACTTTCTAAGGTCTAATACTATAAAGATTTAAATCAGTCATCGTCTTCAAATAATTTGTAGAAATAAATGAGACAATTAAGTAACTCTTCAAAATAGAAATTAAGCTCACAAACACAGGGTTGTTCATTTCCCGCTGTCTGACCAGGGAACATGCACCTCAGAGCCAGCACAGCCCAGAAGTAGGCTCATGATCTGATGGACTTTAGAACTTCCTCATCACCTCAGAGCAAAGCACATCAGAAAACAAGTATCCATTGTGACCATTCTGCATCTCCTTGTCCTAGCTCAACCTACACGCTGACTCTGAAACTTTGAAACTTCAGCCAGGGCTGTAGAAACCATGAAAGTTGTTCCCTTTGGGATGAGGGACAATTCAGGTAACAAATGAGGTAGAACACAGGTAGGTACATTTGACCATACATTCCATCAAGGGAACTCATTGAACATATTTAAGAAGTTCTAAATCTTTCATGAACTACCTCATCAAATAAAATTTTTAAATAAAACAATTAATTCAAAGATTGGCAAGGAAGTCTTTCCCTAATCTTTAGCCAAAAACTATCTGGCTTAAGTAACTTAGATTTCATGAAACTACAATGGAACTGAATATCATGAGTGTGCACAATATATACCATTGCTTAGTATGTCAAAAAACATACTAATTGAAAGACACATGCATACATATAAGCACATATACTCGTACACCATTTTTTAAAGTTGCATGCATTCATAGAAAAAAGAATTTACATTGCATCTAAAACAATGGATCTGTGAATAAAAGTATTAACGCTACCATAAAAGACTATCAATGTATTATAAATATAATCATCGTATCTTCTTTTATTAATTTAGTCAAGAATTGTTGTTGATACCCTTCCTAAATGCCAACTACTTGGAAGATAGAGGTCAAGTGGCATAGTCCCTGAATTAAAGAAGTGTAAGCTCTTAGTAGAGAGGCCCAATCCCACAAAAACCACTGATTCATTGACAATTTCTTTTCAATCTGTTGTATTTTAGGGAGTTAATTCTTTTGGAAATTTATTGCCATATATATAGGGCAATAAACTTGTTATAGAAAGATTACTGGAGTGGAGGGAGAGAGAGTGTGCAAGAGAGAGAGAAATCGATTGATTCTTATTGACAGACATATAACACCCCCAAAAGAATTTCCAGATACTAAAATTCTTGTTCACCATGCTTCTTACCTTGTTTAGTAAAAATGCTTTCTAATGATACTTCTATTTCTCAGGAATTTTTTTTTTTTCATAAAATGTGCCATTTCACTATAGTCTGTAGGTCTGGAGAAGAGAGACCTCAGTTTAACACAAAGAAGCACACGCTAAACTAAATACCCTGAAATAAGGTTTCCAGATAAAATACAAGATGTCCAAAGTTAACTGAGTGTCTTGTGTTTTTATTTGCTAGGTCTAGCAACCCTTCTCTAAAATTTCTACCAAATACCTCATCCAGTGATTATTACAACTAGTGGGCAGAGTGCGCCCTCCGGAGTTGAGACCCAGTGAGAAAGAATGAGCACCAGCCCTTAGAATGGCTGACAGATGCTAAGTATCGAGTGCTGAAAACACAAACTAAATGGAAAGCTCATTACTCTGCTTTAACCTGATTTGAATCTTAGTTCTCATGTTCCCTGGCTAGAAAATAATTTGGTTCAAAAGGAAATTTTTCATTTCCTCCTATTAAGTTTTTAGCTTCTGATTTCTGTCAGTAGGAGCTTTACTTCGCCAAGGTTTGAGCTTGATGTAAAATATTCTGAACATAAAGCTTGGCTTTCCTCTTTAATTATAAAAACTGTGACCATTATGTAGCTGTTCTTGAACATACAGAAATATTCAGTGTTTTAATTAGACTTACTTTGCTAGAGTGTTAAAGGAAGCAACAGGTCTGCGATTGCCCGGGCACTAATAGTACATAATATAGCCAACTGCAAACAGCAGTCTAATTTGTTGATTTCAAGTGAAGTGTAATTATATTGCTTCATTTGCTGAGCAAATCATATGAGAGTTTCTCTAAATCAGCCTGATTGTGTAATGAAGAGCTAATTACAAACAGCAGTGTTCTTGCAGTAAATTTATTCTAAATGCTAATGCCAGGTTGGCTCCATTGTGACAATGGCTCATTAGTACATTAACAAAAGCAACTGTGGGAAAATGCCCAGTGCAGGCCCACCGGCCTCTTAGTTTCAGAAGCTGCCATGATTACATCCTTCAACATGTAATTACTAAGAAAATGGTGTTTGATTTAGGTTTTGGCAAATTTTTAAAAAGAACGAAAAGACATTTTTAGAGCAAAACAAAATGATTTGGAAAGCCTTCTTGACAGGCTTAATGGGCGCTTCATTATGCCAGGTGTGCCCTGTAAACCAAATTTGACAAGAGGCTCTTTTAGACACTAGGCCACACTTGACAACCGAATTCTCGCATTTCATCATCCAAGTGGAATCTATGACTTCAGAAATGTATATGTGCACACACACGTACACACACACATACATACATACATATGTGTATATTTTTCCCCTTGCATTGAAGTGATGCAAGTAAATGAAGCTCCTGCTAGGTAAACAAAACAAGCAGAGACTAGCCACAGATAGCTCCATGCTATTTCGCTTCCTTGTGTCTAGACAGTTTTCTCTTCTAAGATGGAAACACCTAAGCTTTGTGTTTTGAAACAGCTTCACACCCCATGCAGCCGGATTTTATAAATTAGCCTGTTCAGTTCTGCTGGTCTTAAGATGGTCTTTGTGCCCTTTCCATATGCCTGAACGTCTTCACCTTCAGAGTACCACGGCTCATGAATCTCTTCCTTTTATTGATTTATTTGATTAGCACACAGTTTTCTTTCCCTGTGTTTGTTCTAACATGGAGCTTTAAGATGCAAACCTTTCTAGAATTATTCATAGTTCAGTACATAATGCGATGAATTTTAGTGTGACATTCAAGGAAGAGTCCCCTCTCAAAGATACTGAGTATTGCATCTACAACTAACATGTCATATTTGTTAATTTTCAAAGCACTTTCATATATATATATATTTTTAAATTGATGTTAATGGATTTTACGTTTCTATGCCCTCAACAAAGTTAAGTCTAGTCTTATTGGTCTTCAAATACTTTGATCCTCTTTCCTGACAAAGAAAATCATAAATAAGTGGGCATACAAAATTTAAATGTTGGCTAATTAGTGTGAGTATTATGCATTATGTATATATTAATAAGAACCCATATTTTAAAGACCTAAAAATTAAGTCAGAAATATATCAGTATTTTAGTAGATAGACTGTAGAAAGAAAATTGTGTATGCATGCTACCTAGAAAATTTAAATAAAACATACATAAAATTGATGTTCATACGTACAGACTAAAGTCAACTCACTGTCCCTTTCATCCTGGGAACTAAAGGCTTTAATTCACAAAGCATACTATCTTCAAGGGAAAAATTAAGAAAATTGAATAAAGTATCACATAGCTATCAGCTATTTCTAAAGTCCTAACCATTAAACTTTCTTTTTAAAAAAAATTTATAGCAGAAATAGAAAGTTTTACGGATGAAGAAACTGAGGCACAAGTAGGAAAAGTTAGTTGCCCAAGTCCTCAAAACTAACTAATGGCAGAGCAGAAAGGAGATGCATGTTCCGTCCCTCTACTTCTCTTACTAAGCTCAGTTTATCTTAAATTATGGTCCCTATCCAATTTTGTATCTTAAATTATTGCTGCGGTAAATATTAACATTTTTCAAATTTTATATCAATAAAAAAATTTTCTTATACTCTTTAAATTTAAAAGGTTTATTTATATTTTCAAGAGTTTATAAGATGACAACCAAATATTAAATAGCTTTCATGTCTATGCGTGTGGATTAACTTTCAGTTTAGCTTGTCCTCTGTCTCCTCCCAGTAGATAATTACAGAAATCACCTGGTATTAGCCATGATCTCTTTTCAAAAATCACTTAAAATGGGTCAGTTTTATGATTTGTGTATGGAAATTTTTATTATTTTATGTTCATGCCAGCAAAATTTGTAAAGTTTTCAAGACATTTCAGGGTCATCTGAAATGCACATAGTTTAATTTTCCCGTTATAGGCTCTATTCTGTTCATAATCACACTTTATCATTGCTCTATACTCAAGTTTCTAATCAGTCTTTTCATTTCCGTGTTCATGATTTCTTACCGTATTATCCAATATGAACTTTCTCCGACCAGTAATCTGATCTGGGGTATGAGCAGGAAAACCAAGTGAATGACAGCACACCCGTGATTAATGCTTTGGTCCATGTGAAAAACAACACATTCAAAACTCACAGCAATGAAGTAAGCTGAACTGCGTGATAAAAAATTCATGAGGATGCAAAATTATTCAGGCATGTGGCAGATTCTGTGGCATCAATGCCACAGACTTATATTAATGTGTGCTATGTGCAAATGTAGCATTTCTTTTGCAGGCATTGCTTTCATTTCATATATCAATGCTTCACTGTTTTGATTTGTTTAGAATCTATTTGAATAACTCTTTGTAAGATATTGAACTTTACATTTGGGAAAAGGATCAATCATTGTATAATGAATTCACTTTTGGATTATGTCTATACAACAAAACATAAAATGAATATTTGCTTTATTTGATGATTCAGGCACAAGATCCATTGACTCTGTGGGCTGAATAATGATATTTGACTTTATTAAGAGTCTAAGGTAATCATATATATCATTAAAACATATACTGCATTTTGTTCCATGCAGAATTAGCCTCAATAAAGTGAAAATGGAATTGAATGTTTAGCTAATTCCATACACCAGCTCTACTACCCTGTGATTTATAAACATCAGGTAGCCTAAGAATGTGATTTTTTTTTTCAAGAACTGTGTAGAATACTAACCAAGTCTTTATTCTAAGAGCAGCAATTTGCCAGTATATTGTTTTGCTAAACATTTTTAAAAGGCTTATTGAAACTGTGGAAAATGTATAGGAAGCCAAGTTAGGAAACTATAACTCTTGCTGCTAATATGTAAATTGTAGCCAGTTTTTTTCCTTTTTTTTTTTTTTGTCACAGCATTTGGGGATTTGGGTAAAATACCTCTGTCAGAATGTTTCTTGGCATCCCTTATTTCTATTGAACCATGAACTTGAAAGTCTATCATAAAATATTATCATGTGTGAATAGTGGAAATGTATTCCATTAAAGCAAAAACTGTGTATTCAGAATCCATTTGAGTGCTATCATTTGTCTTCTCTATGAATTTTCTACCTAAAATAGGAATGATAGTACACTTGATCTGTCTATATCTATAACTTTACCTATACCTACCCCTACACAGATACAACACAGGGCATAGCATAGACTTGCAGAGAATAAAAAAGGCCTATGTTTGAGATTTGAATGCATCTCTACCAAAAGTAGCATATAAACAAAATAAATCTAAAATATATGTATATGTGTGTATACAAATAGACACATTTTTATATGTTTATAGATGTGTGACTTACAAATGTAGGATATATAAAAATAAATTGTTATTTAAAATAAAAGCACCTCTACATATTTATGTCTTCCCTCTGCTTTTCTTCTCATTTTTTTCAGATTGTACCCACCTTGCTCTACCTGCAACCATGAGCCATTTGAAGTAACTAGTAATGCCTCTGCTCTCTGTTTTTGCTTTAGTGGAAGCCGTGGGTGGGAGGACATGATAGAAACCATGGCTCGGGTGTCTGCTGTTTCTGTCCCCTTGTCCACTGACTCCACTTGGCTGTTTCATCTCTATTAGGGTATGATTTTATTTAAGATCCCCACTGAAATTTCTCCCATCTAGAAGTTTGTCTTTACCAGTGGAAATCTTCAGAAACTAAATATCTAAATGCATCATCAACATACTATGTTCATTATTTTGAAGATTAATAGAAAATAGCATCATTTACTATGAGCTACACTCTGTTCCTTAGTATTATTAATCCTTTTTAATTTAAAAATATGTTGGGTTTTTTCAGGTCTAATTTTTTTTAAGAGCAGGAATCTTTAAAGTCTTGTTATCTCTACTTGAAAAGAAAATAATATTTGGATATAACAACTGCTGTAAGTAGCCTTAAACTAAGTAATCATTACCTAAAATTCCCAGTAAGTTCTTTTCAAAAAATAATCTTTTCAAAAAATAATCCTTCAGTTGATGACTAAATCAGTGTTTTAAGTAGCCAGCTATCAATTTATATCCCAAGTACGATATACCAATTAACAAGCAGTCATTATGGATGTTACTACTAATTGCAATAGTCAACAGTGACATAAAATTTAGTAATGGATTTTATAGGTCCCCATTATCAATATATACCTCATAGAACTTAAAATAATTAGAAGTAATTAATATACTGAATAATCAAATGTCTAATTTCTTGTTCCAGAGATGCATGCATGCTGCTTACATCAAACAATAGGTGGGGTTTGTAAATTAATATCCTCTGTTCTGTCTTGTTTAGTATTGCCATGAATTGGTATTTGATGTTAGTCTAATGAACTTACAATTGCAAGACATGTAATTTTGAATTTATATAGCTCTGATCTCATTGAATATCAAAATGTAGAACTTTTCAGATTATATAATACTGACAAAATTTTAGTGAGGAAAATTTACTATAAAATGCAAAGTAGAAAAAATTTATGTTAGGATATGTTGCGTATTTCTATAAAGATTTTCTGAGATTGTTATTTAAAAGCTAAAGCAGTGATTAACTTTTTTAGATATGAGTACATAAATCAATGTATTTATATGTTTCTATTAAATAGCTAAACCTGCAATCACTGTCACCCTCTATTAATTCAAAATGGTCATGTATGACTTTCTAATCTATATTTTAATTGAAAGGAAGAAAGCACATATTTGTTGAACAACTATTACGTGCTAAGCACTGTACTAGATGCTTTTGTGTAGACTATCTTGATTAATTCACACACCTACTCTATAAAATTGGTAGAAACCAAGACTTAGAGAGACTTGGTATCTTGCTCAAGACTACAAAGCTCATAAATGTGAGAAGATAAAAATTTCCAGATTTTTATACTTTAACATGTTAGGCTAATTATTCTAGAATATTCATAAGAATAAATCTTTACATATTAAAAGCAAAATACCACAATAACTTTCAAAATTTAAATAAAAATTTTCTTAATATATTAGTATTTTGTTATTTACTATGACAAAATCCTTGTATTTTTTATTTAAATGTTACAGAACTATATATATAACATGAAACATTTTATTATGTATCTTTTCTTATAAAAACATAATTTTATTTTTAAATTGTGTTAAATGTATATATAACATAAAATTTGCCATCTTAACCATTTTTAGATAATACAGTTCAGTGGTGTTAAGTACTTTCACATTGTTGCGCAACCAACCTCCAGAACTCTATTAGGTAATGTTTTAATTCAACACCTGAATAAGAATAAATTTAGGAAACAAAACAGGCATATAATCTTGGTTATTGCTCTTAAAAATATCTCTTAAAATATTATTGGTCTCTCTCTCTCTCCCTCTCTTTCTCACTCTCTCTCTCTCTATGAGGCTAGTGGCGCGGTAACACTCTGCATGGCCGGGAGATTGAGTTTGTGACACTGGTATTATTTAGGAAATGTAACTTACTAATTAGCTAACTGCCTTAAAGTTTGGATGACTCATATCATCTTTTATTGTCTGCCTAGTTATTCAATGAAATAATTTCCTAATCATAAGTTATTAGAAATATAACTTTACTTCTTCAGGCCTCCCAAAGAGATCCCTCAAAGCAACCAAAAAACCAAAACATACAGAAGCATCTGATTTTAAGTTCACTTTGGAAACTCAGACATGATCAGTTAATTGCATTTTTTTTTATTGGCTCTTTTATTTCCCACTTTATTTTCTGGGTTGCTTTATGATGTTGTGACATATTGATTTTTCCCTCCTACCCCTCATACCAAAAAGACTGTAGGAAATAAAATATCTTTATTGTTGCATAACTACACAGCAGGCATCACATTTATAATGGAACTAAATAAATGAAAGAGTGGCTTTTCACTTTAGGCAAAGGGAGCCACATTTGAAGAGACTCTGGGGTTTGAAAGGTTACAGATTGAGTAAATTCACAAAATAATTTCTGATTAAATGAACTGTGCCATCCTAAAATTACAGGAATGTCTGTTCTGATTTTTTTTTCTGAATTTTAGTTGTTCAACTTTAATAGGTAAATATGAATATGTTTAGTCAGCAAACAGGAATGTGTATTTGCTGATGAAGTAGTTACATTAGGACCAAAGGGCTTTTAATGTAGTAAGAAATTGGTGAAGATTTATATAAGCACTACAGAGTATGTTCTTATAATAGGGAATGATACATGACTCTTTACTAAACGAAAAAAAGAAAAGCTAGATTAAATTTACTGGTATTGGTGATGTCATAAACCACTAATGCAGAGTTTGAGTAGTTTATAAATATCCGAGGAAGCTGGCAATGCAATTACTACATTAGTGTGCAGCTGGAATCTGGTTTTGGCCTGCAAAATAAACTCCGATAAGTCATTTATTTGCCCTTGACAGTGATAATTGTGACTAAATCTCCCACCTGAAAAAAGATTTCCAGTGAAATTATCTTTCACATATTACATGGCAGAGAGGAGGTTTGAAAGCAGATGATGGTGATATGAGCTAAAAACTTTTCCAATGCTTTCTAATGTAGCATATATTGGAGAAAAAAAAGAAAGAAAAATGAGTCACACACTGAAACAGACAGAAGAGGCTGTTTGCATCAGTTGTAGGCTCTAGTTGCCCCCAGGGATGAAGGGACAAAATCCTGGTTCACCTGCAACCTGCCTGGGACACACTAGTGTGTTATGGGACAAGAATTGAGAAACCCTGAAATGGTATAAAACATTGATTTATTAATTCAACATATACTTATTGTATGCATGCTATGTACCAATTGATTTCTAGGCCTTAGGGATACAGTAGTGAAAAAAAAAATCAGACAAAAATTCCCTGTCTTCATGGAGCTTATATTCTGTGGGGGAGTCAGAAAGCTAACAAGTACGGAAAACATAGCACGTTACATGGTAAGACTCTTGAGAGGAAGCAAAAGTAAAACAAGCACCAGGGAACTTGAAATAGATGTTTGATAATGAGGTCAGAGAAGGCCTCACAGAGAAAAAAGCTGTTTTGTAAAGCTTGGAAGAAGTGAGGGAGCTAACCAGCTGTCAGGCTGTTTTCAGAAGACTATTGTGTATGCAAATTCTATGTACACAGTATTGTTTCAGGTAACCTGAAAATACGTTAATTATTTTTCCAGTGAAAATTCATAAACATACTGATGTGTGATGGAACAAAGGAAGAGTATAATAAAAGAGTCGTTTTTCACCTGTGACTTAGAAAATAACCTTCTAATACATTTCCAGGAGAGGATAAGCAAAATTGAATAGCGAAGTCATGTGCCTATGGGAGTCGCAGGTCTGAAATCCATCAATCTCATCCCGAAGATTCAATCTGTTAATATAGACAAGGCAATTCCAGCCAAGATCTAGGGACATGGTAGGACACTAAATCCCCCAAATAATTATTTTGACCACAGAACACAGAATGAGACAGGGATTGGCTTCTGCAGAGTCCGCAGAGAATAAAAAAGCAGAGTATGGTTATGTCTCTGAGCCTGACAAATATGAAATCTGATTAGCCCTCAAGGATTAAATCTTGTACCCTGAGAAGTGAACTATCTGGAGACAAGGCCCACTTTTGCATGGTATTCTCTTGGTTGATCGTGACGAGACCGTGTGGGTCTTTTATCTCAAAGCACTGCAAGGCTGTGTACCAAAATGAGAGGAAACCGAAGAAATCACAAACCAAGCATGTCATGGTGAACATCAGTAATGTTCCTTGCTAGGTGTGTCTGCAGAGTTGCGACAGTAAGAGTCAGTCTCACAAGGCCAGTGGGCTTGTAGGGTACCGTAGGGCTACACTATTAACACACAGAAATGGAGTATTTTTTTCTTATTTATTTTTAAATTGACAGATAACATCGTATGTTTTTATCCTGCACAACATAAGATTTTGAAATACATTGTCATGGTGGAATGATTAAATCTAGCTACATGACAAATCCATTACCTCACATAGTTATCATTCTTGCAGTAAGAGCACGCAACTGCCACTCTCCTTACATTTTTTAAGAATATAATCCATCATCATTAACTCTAGAAGTAGGGAGTGTGTTGGTCTTCCCTGGAAAGATGTTGTAGTCTGGGCAATGGTGTTGAGCAAAGCCCATACAAAGTTCCTCCTAGGTGGCGCACACAGTGACAAATCTACAATTCTCTGAGTGGCAGCGGGGGGAGAGGCTCTTACCTCAACATTTGATGTATGGCTTCCATGCCGTGAGGCAGAAGTGAGCATGACGAGCTTCTGCCGCATGCCAGGAGGGCCCAGCTGTAATTGGACAAATCCAGAGACGGGGGAACGTAAGAACAGAAGACTTGAAGTGTACCTCCCTGCCAGCCTGAGCAAAAGGGTGTATTCATACAAGCATTCTAACCTGAGACCTCTTTTACACGCCAAATTGTTTACAGAAATACTCATGTTACATTTGTAGTAGACACTTAATAAATGTCAGCTGAATCTGCAATATTTTGCGGTTCTAATTAAGCTTCATAAATTGCCTTAAAACTCATATCACACTTTGAAGCTTTAAAATTAAACTTTGAGATGCTAATTTTACTAACAATGAAGTGAGAAAAATGTGACAAAACATTACGAAATTTGAATTAGTATTATGATAATAGAAAAGTTGCTAAACTTTGTTCTTTGTTCCAGAACGGTCCCAGGCTTTTATATTTTTTTTATTTTTTGTATTTGCTACTATACTTATTCTACCAGTCTGAGTATGTAGTATCAGTGACGTAGCCAGCCTCCAATATGACCCCAGTCATTCCTGTCTCCTGGAATTCATGCCCGGGTGTAGTATCCCACCACATTGTACATCCAGGTGTCTAGTAGAATACGGCAGAAGTTACAGTGTATCACTTCAGAGATAACATTATAAATACTGTGGTTTCCATCTTGGGTGCATGTTTCTCTCTCTCTCTCTCTCTCTCTCTGTCACTTTCTCTCAGATCACTCACTCTGGGGGAGCTCCATGTGATAAGCAACCCTATATAGAAGTCTTGGTGAGGAACTAAGACCACCAGCCAACAGTCACATACATGAGCTTGGAAGTGGACACTTCCACCTCCAGGGCAGGCCTTTGATGACAGTTTTCCCAGATGACACAGAAATTCCAACCTTGCGAGACACTCTGAGCCACAACCACCCAGCTAACTAAGCTTCTCCCGGAATACTGACTTGTGAGATAACGAATCTTTGCTGTTTTGAGCCACTAAGTTTTGGGGCAATTTCTTATACAGCAATATATAACTACTACAATTGGTGACTGAAAAAAATAACGTAAATTCTCAGTAGATTCACATATAAAAAAGTTTATTACACAATGTCCATCACGTATACATTCCAGTTGGGCACTTTTCCTGGATAACTGTGTATGATGACGCTGGGATTCAGGTTACTCATATCTTGTGCCCCATAGTCTTGTGGCTCTAACGTTACCTGATGTCATCAATGGAAGAGCAGCAGAAGAAAGAGCATGGAGAAGAGCATGGGAAAATGTATTTTGGTGGGCCGGGTTTGGAAATGGTGCACATCCCTTCTGCCACAATTCACTGAGCTCAGTTACAAGAACTAAACAAATTGCAGATTGACAACAGGCTTGGTGAATATATACAATTATCTCTGTTGTCGTTACTAGTAATGAATTGTGACAAAGTTAATAGCTGCCAAGATAGCATCTGAGTAATCTGAAAGATGTCACACAGAGATATTTGGCAGTTCTGCAGGGCCATATGACATGGGCTGTGTCATTCATTTTATGAAATTATCTTTTAATTTGAGAAATATTTTCAAGCGAGAAGTTTTTCTTTATAAGAAGCTAAAGTAAATTAAATATGAGCAAAGCAGCCTAAACATGTGATTTTGACATTAAAACTCGCTACTCTGAAGACAATCAGACATATTTGCTAACACATCAAAAGTTAAATGGTGTCATCATAAAGCATCACCAAATGCCACTTAATTATGAAAGGAAATGCAAATGTAGGCTCTGAAATGCAATGTATTATTATAAAGAAGTCAGCCAATGATTCAGATTATAACATATTTTAAATGACATTAGGAAATGATGATATAGTAGAGTATAAAAAATATGCTTATAGGAATTTCAGATATTCACAGACTCTTGGTTAATAAGCTTTACAGTGGTTTCCTAGAGCATAGTTTTAAAATATTTTAAAAACTTTCCTTTTCGAAATGAAATCATGCATATGGTACAATATCAAAATAATAATAATACAATACATGGCTGTGTTACACTGACAGTTTAAATCTTCAGTATTCAGAAAAGTCTTCATTGTGAAACTCCTAAATCAGTTATTTCATATCCTTGCGATTCTTAGAGACATAGTTTAGAAAATGTATCAGCTAAGATTGTTTTTGACTGCAAGTAACAGAAAATCCGATCTCAGAGTCTCAAAGGTATTTTTTGTTCATATAACAAAATCAGAAGGTCAATGGACCAATAGTGTTAGGCTGACATCTCTAGATTCTCCTGCCTTTCCGTAATGTTGACTCTCTGAAAGCCACAGTGACTATTACGGGTCTAGAAATAGAGCCGCATTCTCAGCAGGAAGATGGAGAAGAAAGCAGCAGTGTCATTTCCAATCTTTTATCAGGAAAGAAGCGTTTCTCAGAAGTTCCTCCATCCCTAGCCTCAGCAGACGGCCACTGAGTTCTCGTTGGCCAGTGCTGAGTCACAGCTGTTCCTAGCCCAGGCAAGCGGCAAAGCAAAGCACGGGGACGCCCTGATTGAACTGAACAGCGTTCGTCACCTGGGACTGGGTTTATGCCACTCCAAATAAGAGTAAGTTGCTGTTATTCCAAAGAAAACGAGAAAAAAATACTATAGAGGCAAAGAAGAATATCTACCATGTGGATAGCATATGTATACCCCTTTCTGATTACAGCCTCTTGATTTTGAAATCGCATTTACGCTCTGGCAACTAATATTGTAACATTTCCCTGGAGGCAATGCTAACTTAACATAAAAATTGGGTCTAGCAATGTGTAATACTTGAAAGCAATTGTTCATAAGCATATGCCGTGATAACAAATATTCCCCCGTAGGCTTTCAAAATAAATGAAAAGAGATGCAGATGGATCTGTTTTACAGCCAAGTAGATTTCCACATGGTAGCATCAGCTGAGATTAGGGGTAGGAATTAGAGCTTTTATGACGACCAAAAAATGCACGTGCTAGTAACTCTACTTGACATTAAAGGGTGTAATTTATCCTCTTTGTATTAGTTTTTCTTGCTCTCTGTGAAACTGGAGTAACATTCCTATCCTTACAGAGATTATATAGATTACTTGAAAAGAAAAAGTGCTCTATGTTTTCAAAGTGCTCAATAAATTATATGCATTAAATTGCTACTGGTTTGTTTGACACATCAGAAAAATGCATTCAGTAGTTTTTTAACATTCCCTTTCCATTTATCTTTATTTCCTGATCTTTTCCCAAATGTCTAAAAAATATGAAAAGTTAGTCTTTTATTTCATTGCCCACATGGAAGACAGACCTTTATCTGCATAAATTTTCTGAGCTGTGAAGGAACTTTATGAACCTGTTTATTTAGACACTGAATCACAGGAAAGTTCTATATTTTCCAGAAATAATACTTAGCGTATTAACTTATAGGGTATCTTAAAGCTTTTATTATTTCTTAGTCCCATTTTTTTCTCACAATTCATCTAAATTTCTGTGCTTTTTAAATGATCACAATATAAGATATATTGATATAATAGAAACATCCAAAGTAGTAGCCATAACATACAGAGTTAATGATGGCTTGTCATTTGTTAGCTCTGTTAACCTTAATTTTTTTTACCTTTTTTAATTTCAAAATATTAAAGGGGTAGAGATGTTTTTGATACATGGGATGAGTCAGAGCTATAAATGTGCCCATAACCCAAATAGTGTTCATTGTACCTGTTAGGTGGGGGTTTACCCCTCCCCTCTGCCCTGCTCCCCCCTACTTGATTCCCAATGACTTTTACTTCCCTCTGTGCTCCTGTGTGCACATCGGTTAGTTCCAATTTATTAGAGAGTGCACGTGGTGTTTGTTTTTCTATTTTTGAGATACTTCTCTTAGGATAATGGTCTCTAATTCCTCTCAAATTGCTGCAGAAGGCATTAATTCATCTTTTTATGGCTAAGTAGTATGCCGTTATATACATAGACCACATTTTGATATACATATATCACATGAATTGATGGGCACTTGAGTTGATTCCACGTCTTTGCAATTGTGAATTGTGCTGCAACAAACATTCTAGTGCAGGTGTCTTTTTGATAAAATGACTTCTTTTCTTTTGGGTAGATACTCAGTAGTGGGATTGCTGGATCAAATGGTAAGTCTACTTTTAGTTCTTTGAGAAATCTCCATACTCTTTTCCATAGAGGTTGTACTAATTTGCAGTCCCGCCAATAGTGTACAAACGTTCCTTTCTCTGTGCATCCAGGCCAGCACCTCTTGTTTTTGGACTTTTTAATAAAAGCCATTCTAATAGAAGTAAGGTGATGTCTCATTATGGTTTTAATTTACATTCCCCTGTTGATTAGTGATGTTGAACATTTTTTCATATGTTTGTTGGCCATTTGTCTATCTTCTTTTGAAAAGCTTCTGTTCATGGCTATTGTCCACTTTTTAGTGGGGTTGTTGTTGTTGTTTTTTTTTTTTTTTTCTTGCTGCTTTCTTTTAGTTCTTTGTAGATTCTGGATATTAGCCCTTAATCTGATATGTAGATCACGAATAGTTTCTCCCATTCTGTAGGTTGTCTATTTGCTCTGTTGATTATTTCCTTAGCTGTACAGAAGCTTTTTCATTTAATCAAGTCCCATTTATTTATTTCTGTTGCTGCTGTAATTGCCATTGTCATCTCCGTCATAAATTCTTTGCCTAAGTGAAGTACCCATCAATACATGAGTGGATTAATAAAATGTGGTATATGTATACCATGGAGTTCTACTCAACCATAAAAAACAATGGTGATCTAGAACCTCTTGTATTATCCTGGGTGGAGCTAGAGCCCATCCTTCGAAGTGAAGTATCACAAGAATGGGGAAAAAAAAGCACCACATGTATTCACCATCAAATTGGTACTAACTGATCAATGCTTAGGTGCTCACATGGAAGCAATATTTATCAGGTGCTGGGCAGGTGGGAGGGAGATGGAGGGGATGGGTAAACTCATAACTAATGGGTATGGAGCACCACTGTATGGGTGATGGGCATGCTAGTATGCATGGCTTGGATGATGTAAAGGCATTATATGTAACCAAAATGTTTGTACCCCTTAATATTCTGACATTTAAGAAAAAGAAAATAAAGAAATTAGAAAAAAATAATTCTTTGCCTAGACCGATGTCTAGAAGGGTTTTTCCTACATTTTCTTCTAGAATTATTCTGGTTTCAGGTCTTACATTTAAGTCTTTTATTCATTTTGAATTAATTTTTGTGAGTGGCAAGAGATAGGGATCCTGTTTCATTCTTCTGCATGTGAATATCCAATTTTCCCAGCAGTTTATTGAACAGGGCTTCTTTTCCCCAGTGTGCTTTCTTGTCTGCTTTGTCAAAGATCAGCTGGCTTTAGGTAGATGGTTTTATATCTGGGTTCTCTATTCTGTTCCATTGGTCTCTGTTTCTATTTTTGTACCAGTACCATGTTATTTTGGTTACTACAGACTTGTTGTATAGCTTGAAGTCTGGAAATGTGATACTTCCAGCTTTGTTCTTTTTGCTTAGGGTTGCTTTGGCTATCCAGGCTCTTTTCTGGTTCCAAACAAAGCATTGAATTATTTTTTTCTAGAACAGTCATTTCAAATCTCTGAACTTCAACCTTCTCATTTATCAAAATAAGGTGATGCTATCTTCCCTGCTTTCCATACAGAATTGCCATAATCTAAAACGTGTAGCAATATTTTCTAAATTTCTTGTATTTCTAATTTATCTGAGTATATATCTGCATATTTAATGTAATTATGAAATGATTTATACCTCTAAACCCAATATGTTCAATATAATACTAGACTTGATCTGGGGGTGCTAGATATTCACTGTAGATTTCCTTTTAATGTAGAATGAAAGCTAATTTGGTTTGGGTTTTCTTTTTCATTTCATATACTAAATTGATCTGCGGGTTTATTTTCAAACGTAGGCAGCACGCTACTATTAGCAGCACACCATGGTATTCAATTTTCTGTAATTTCCTAGTTTTAAAAAGCAATCACATTTTCCGATTGCCAGTGATCACATCCAAAGTCCTTTCCTAGAAGTTTCAAACCTTTGTTTCTATGTTATCTCAGACCTCACTCTTTCACTTACTGAGGCTGTCTGAAAGCTCCCAGATTTGGGTACAAGACATTTCCCGTAAGCGATTTTACCCTAAGACACTTTAGGGTTTTGTTATTGTTGTTACTTCCAAATTGTGCACCATAGCTGTAAATTGACCTTATAACTTGAAATATTTCAGTCATTGTAATGGTATTATTGGGCCTTTGTCAATGAAAGCCTTTTACAACGCCATCCCTTTTCTGACTTTGCAAAGTCACAAACTTCTGACATGTATGTTCCTTTTCATTTAGGCTTGTTGACTGTCAAATTCTTTTTTGTAGTATCTTGCCAAACATTATCAATAGAAACCTTCACATACTGTGACGTTTCTGTTTCCAGCCTCTTCCTTAAAAAATAAGCTTTCTGTCTTCAAAGTAATTGCAGACAACATTTGGACCAAATATTTTGCTATTGGTTCACACAGCTTAGCTACTTTCCAAAATCCAAATCACACAACTTAGCTACTTTCTAAATCCAAAATCTAATAGTTTGTTCACAACCCTTGGCTCAACTGCTAAGACAATACAGTGTTGTCCAGAAATTTTTTTAGGCTATTACTTTATTTTGAAATCAGTTTCAGTACTAGTTACACCGTTAGCCCCCAAATCTCAGTAGCCAGTAGCATATTACACTAGAAATGTATTTCCTCTTCATCTTATATGTCCAGTACAGCCCTGTGAGAGATTCTACCCCATATAATCACTCAGAGATCCAGTCTGACAGAGGCTTCCCACTTTGTGATGCCATGTGGCTCTGAATTAATAATCAGGGCTCATTGCCCAGAACTGGTTATATGGCCCAAACTTAATCAAAATATACCCTGTCAAAGATCAGAGACACTCATATGACTTTTGTCTTTGCCACACTTACCTAAATCAGTTTGTATGAGGGTCCAGAAATACATGGGATATGATTCTATAAAAGCTCATAGAATTTTTGTTTTAAAAAATTTGAAAAGAATCAAACATTTAGAGTATAGGCTCAGATAACACAAGGCTATGGATAAGTGAAGAAATGATATTAATTAGTGTAGGTCCCCCTAACACCTGTAGCTTAAATGGACTTAAAATCAGGAAAACACACTGGATTTCTGAATTGTCAAGGAGTAGCAATCTTCAAAACTGCTTAAAATGTATTTTAACTTTTCAAAGAATTCTAGTTTATATATAGACATCTGTGTGTCTTTTTGTCATATGTAATATTATATAAAATAGTGCAATAAGATATTTTAATTAACAGTGTAGCTTAGGAAAAATAGACTAACACAATGACCATTATCCTCAATTTTTCACTCTTCATGAATCTACGTATACATATTTGTAAATTAGATGAAAGTCCCTAAATTCTTCATAATAATAACTCAAGGACATGTATATTTGCTGAGCACAGTTGAATTTTCTTTTTACTGATAATTTTTATTGGTATAAATGAGAATTTTAATTCACTTTGGTTTTAAATATTTAAAAAGTACATACAAGATTTAACTTTGAATGAACATTTTTCCTCTAATGAATATTTTGATTAAGGTAATAAACCTTTGAAAGTGAAGATCATTATAGTAATGTAAATGTGGTTTAAAGAGCAGCTGATGCCACTTGAGACATAAAGCATTTAATTTAGAATGAGTCTCCTTTCACATTTAATTTCTTTTTGTCATTCTCTTATTTCCCTGAAATTAAAGACTTCTGTTGAAAACCGGATAGTTGTTTCCTAAAAATCCACAAGCTTCTGTTTTATATTCCCCCATAAAGGTTTCAGCCCATGCTCTATAAACTTACAATTGTTTGCAGCCACCAGTTGTAATTTCATGAATAAAAATAGCCCATTAATCAATCAGTAGGAAAACATTGTATAAATCTGAATTTTATTGTAATTGGCTTTATAGGTGAACTACATAACACAGTGAAAAACCTAAAAAATACTGCCTAAAAACTTGGTTATCTCTGGTTCTCCTTACTTTTTTGTGAACTAATCACCTTTCATCATGAAGAAATTATGAAGACCCACTGGACTATCCAGTGAAAGCCGTTTGTGTCATTCCCCAAAAGAAAATATGCACAAATTTCAGGCATAAGACTTCAGTTTGTTGCTAGATCCTTGGTTAAATACTTTTTTTCAAACACAGAACAATTTTCTTGATTCCAGTCTATTTATGTGTGGTATAGACAGTACTTCTTCTTCCGGGATCTATAATCTTTGTCTGGATTTCTGGTCTCTGTCACTCAGACAGCCTCCTTGGGTTATAGACATACTGCTCGTGCAGAACTTCAAGAATTATCTGAACTCTCGAAATATGCCTAATTACAGTGTTTTCCCTGCCTTACCTCCTCCCTCAACTTGAACCCTCCACCCACATTTCCAAGACCTGGAAGTACTTTGATGACTTAGATTGTGACTCTAGATTTACCCAGTTTTTACGCTGTTAATTTTGCATTGATTTCTCAGTTCCAGACACTCAGTTTGCTTCTATCAGAGGATATTACTCCAATGACGCAGAAAGCTGCATTCTTACACATTTCTTGCCTCAAAGGAGTAAAATCAGATATCAAATTCAAGAAATTTCTGGGAATCTTCTTAGCTTGGTGCTTTGAGTCTTCCTCTGTAGATATATAAATAATGTTATTTAATTTTAGTGTGTATATTTAAGTTACATTCCAGGAATATTTATTGAATAATGAGACTCACCATAGTTCTATTATGTGATGAAAATTACGTTTTACAAAATTTTTGTGAAATAGGTGGCTGATGACAATATATTTTTCTAAGGTTAAGGGAAAAAAAGAAAAAAGACAGCATGGTGAAATTTAAATCCGAAGACCTGGGTGTGTGTGCTGTATTTTCCTAACACGTATCTGCTCCTCTTAATGGTAAATCACTTAACAGTTATGGTTTCAGTTTCCTTACCTGAAAATTGAAATATTGGGCTAAATTATCTGTAAAGTTTTTTCCACAACAATTAACCAGGATTCATAGAGAAAGGTAGAATAAATTAAACTATAACTAATAAAATGAAAGTAAGTCAGTAATTATGGTGCCACTTTTTTATGCAAAGAAAGCTAAAGAACAGATTTGAAATGAGCAGAAATGTAACTGACAATAATATGTAAAATACTATGATACATCAAATTACAAATAATGAAGTCCCTGACCCAGGCACAAAGCTAACAAACAAAGAAACTACACACACACAGACACACACACATTTTTTTTTAAGACTCAAAGATTTGTTTATGAAGCATATTTGCATTTTAATGTTTTTAAGTTTCAGGTCCACATTAGAGGCTATGGTTTGCTAAAAGTTGATTGTTTCCAGAAATCAGTTGAAAAAATAATGTATAGATACTTTTTGTCATAATAATAGCTAGAAAATGTTTTCAGAGCCTAATTTATTATTTTTAGATGTGATGTCTTCTAATCAGGGTCTTTTAAACTGAGAGGAGGGTCTAAGAAGGGAGCAATTTTAAGCTTTATGGAGAAGACAGGGGTAGAGTATGAGGTTGGGGGTAAGTCAGAAAAGACCATTTGAATGTTTACCCCAGACAAAATATTGAATGCATGATGCTACATAAATGGAATATAAATGTCATTTTAACCATTTTACATGAGTGATTATTGGCTATACACGTCCATCCACTTATCCCCTGCCAATGTGACTTCTTTGAAAAATGATCGTGCAATGTTTACACAGGAGAGAGTATAGGAAGTTGATATTATTAGGAATAAGAATAGGTATTATACTGGGCATTATATATTCCAACACAGTCAGAGACATTGAGTTCTAGCTGTTCTGTTCAACCAGACTCTTAATTTCCACACAATTACTTACAGACTAATGTTGTTTCCCCAACTTCTGAAAGAAAACATCAAGTGGAAACCTACTATTTTGTTGTGTTCATTTTTAGCAGTTACTTTTTTAAAAAAAATAATGTTATAGAAATAATTATATAAAACCACATTTGTGCATTTGATCCCTGGAGAGAACATTTCTCATCACTACTAGAGTTAGATTATGTATTTCATTTATTGTTTCTTTTTGTAATATTTTTAAAAATGGTAAAATTTTCTTTTATTTCAGGGTAAGGGGTATTTTCAAGGATGTCTGCATTTCATTAAGCTTATGCTATGACAGTTTATATGAATTATCAGAAATATTCACTTCTCTTCCCCTGTCACTGTGGAAAGAATATACTTTGCTCCTACATCGATGCAGGGCTTAGCCTCCTAACCTGCTTTGGCTGATGGAATGTTGTTAGCAGACATAACAAAAACAGAGACCTTAAATGCACCAGTATTGTTTGACTTGGCTTCTGTAACTTGTTTACTTGCAATGAGAGCTGAATTTTCCCAAGTAGCCCCTGCCCCTTTGGTCCGAGCTCCAAAAGCTTCACATATGGAGCAGATCTGAATCCATCCTATAGTTTGGAACAAGCCCAGCCAACCCACAGCCTGAGGCAGAGGGAATGGCCAAATCCAGCCTGGATCATCCAAACTGCAGTCAACCTGCAGACCTATGACCAAGAGAACAAGTGCTTGCTGTTATAAGATACTGCATTTTCAAGTGGTTTGTCCTGCAGTGTTACTGTGGCACTAGCCAACTGATGTAATATCTAATATTATAATTCTTGCATGTTTTCATTATACTCTGACACATGGGTTGAAGAAATAAATCTATGTGACAAAGGAGGAGGATTGTGTCCACATTAGGATGTGCACAAGACCGTGATTTCCAATTCCCAATAGCATTGTCTAGAATCATAAACATTTTGAATTCAGTAACATTTTGATTTTTTCATAATAGTATACAATTTAATGGCTGAAAGGGTTATTAAAATAAAAAAATAACAGTTTTATATAAGATTCATCATTAAACACTAGGAAATTCTGTAGCTGCTATTGACTTGTTTCCATATTAGGGGTTTTACTGTAAAATCAATTAATCAATTGTCCTTTTATGCCTTGAGAATTTGTTGTTGGTACTGTATGGGTGGTGAAATAGTATATGTACATATGCACATATGTATTCGTATGTGTGTGTATGTGTCACACAATAACTTTGCAGTTAGGCATGTTTTTGAAATACAATTAATATTGAGAATTTTTTTCAAGAAATTAACTTCAATATGTTATCTAATATCCTGCTGATTAAGGAGTAACTTTAAAATCAAGAAGCCCTTGGCCCCAGTCCTGGCCATGGCACTTTCTGGCTACCAAATCTGTTGATAATAATACTAAACTCACAGTTTATTGGGAGAATGAGGTATGATCATGTATATGAAGCAATAAGCTCAGTGTCTGACAGCAACTGCTCAATTAAATATGGTCATGTTAGTTATGATTTATTAGATATTTGAGTTTTTTTGCTTTTAAAGACCTCATTTATCTTATAATATCTTTGCAACTTTTAATATGTATAGCATAATTTGAAGCACTTGGGATGTTTATTTTTTATGATAATATGGAGTTTCCACAAATTCAAGATGCTACCTATAGAATTTTCTGAAGTGACTTTTAAATTGATGCTCTGTGAAGCCAACACGGAAGAGTGCAGAGTATAACTGAAACTGCATTCAGAAATGAGGACCACATACATTTTAACAGATGTCATTATGCTGCACACTACAAAGGGTGTGGACTGGCTTTTGTGTCTGTCTAGCTCCTTGTCATGCAGAAGGTCTTAACAGCATGGCTTAGGCACGTGTTCCAGGCAGGCTAGACAAACGGTGTACCTCAGACCGAGACAGCTGTTTCTTGGCTCAGGGTTCATTTGTTTACTTTTTATGGCATGCTTCTGTTGCCTCTGGCTTTTGTTTGTTTGTGTCATCATTCACTGGAGAAAAATTCCAGAATCTCTTTCAAAAAACATTTATGGTGTGGTTCTACTTGATTGTGGACATTCGTAAGAATAAAATAATGGCTCTGTTCTCAAAAAGTTTATCTTGTGTAAAACACTGAACAATGTGAATTTTAATTTTAATATGTCCTTGCATATAAACTTTTGATATTGTACCATTATATTTATGGAAGTCTCTACTTGCTCAAAAGTAAGCTGTCTGTTTTACTAGATAATAGGATAGACCTCATGTAATTTTCTCTCTCTGTTGAGTTTTCACTGTCTAGGCTTGTTGTCATGATTGAGATATTTTCTGGGGGGAAAAAAGTGTCATGACAGTTGTGATAATGAGGGTCATTTTAGCCTACATGGACAAGAAGAATTGCCTTCCACTTAGCATCAGAACTAACAGAGGGTGGTCCATGGTACAGTGCCAGAGTGCATTCTGGACAACTTCATGAAAAATGTATTAAAAGCAATAACCCCCAGGCTTTATTTGTAATCACTTCACAGTATAGTAAATCCCACACAAGCAGCAGATGATAGTATGTACAGCAGGAAGTTAAAGGGTAATGTGCTTTGTAAGTGATTTAGTATGAATGTAACTACACACATGGGGAGTCATAGGTTGCAAAGCAAATTTGAAAGCGGTTGAGCTAGCTGTGCTTCCTTCCTGGGAACCTTCTCAACGAGCCTCCACTTGATAGTGACTCTGAATGTCTTGTGTATGCCAGCTACATCCAAAATGGCTCAAGTCAGAAGGGGAAACAGTAAACTTTGCCAGCCAAAGTTCATGAAATACTTTTTTACGTGGGAAGAAGTCACCGGTATTAGTATGTAATACAGCCAATGTGTAAGCCAGTTACATATACTAGAATAAATATTTCATGTCATTATTTGTAATTAAGACATAATCACATCTTAGTATATATGAGTTCAGGCAATGCTATAATAAAATTTTGTTAAATGCCATTTTAGAAAAGATCAAAAAACCTGGATTATTGTGCTTGTTAAAAAAAAATCTTGTTATAGCCTTTACTTTTTTTTTAAAAGATGAATTTCTATTATAGCAGGCGAAATTGACTTGAGATAATGAAGAATTTCTTGACCAGAAAAATTGTTAGAATAAGAGCATAAAATAAATAAAATATCAGCATTCTCTGTGAAAAATGTCAGTGTAACTCCATACCTATCAGTTGAAAAGATGGCTTTGACACTGTGTAACACTGTTACTTATCCCCTCTAAATTTGTTTCCTAATTCATAAAGTTAAAATAATCATAATTCTTGGCAACAGAAGTTTTAGTCAAGATTAAATTAAATTAAATAGATAATTAATATAAAGTAGAATAATTCCTGGCACATAGGTGCTCAATAATTGATAGCTAAACACATTGGTCTGAAAATTGTTCTGTTTGCTAGAATATGATGAATACTTGATTACATAAATAAAATTATATTGTTTGCAATATTATAGAAAACTTTTAATAGCTAAGAGAAAAATAAGAGATAGAATAAAAAGGTAATAAAAGTATTTTCATAAATTAATTTATATTTATTAATTTATAATTTATGAATGTAACTATATAACAAATAAGCTTTATAAATATATAGAGAAAAGTTTAACCAAGTTCTTGTAAAAATTTTATATGGTATATAAACAATAAAATTTTAGATAGCTCTACTTAAAGAATGTTCTTTTAAAAATTCTTGAGGATGTTTTAGATAGTCGTCCTCCATGAGGGATTAGTAATAGAATTCTAATTGAAATAATAATGAGGAACAAATTTTTGTTCTTGACATTTGGTCTCTGAAAAATAGGGCAGAGCTATATCATCTCCCATGGTTCCTGAATATATGCCCCTAGACATGCATAAAATCATTGTCATGTTTATAAATCCGTTCTTTGCTGTTATTTCAAAGGAATAGAGAATAGAGTGAAGAACTATTTCTGAGTCTTTACCCGCTTTGGAAAAGCATGTTTTTAATCTAATTCAAAAAATTAGGCGACCTCAAATGCATCCCTTCCATTGCTGTCTACTCTCTAATTTCTAACGAGGACCAAAGAAAGTTATTCACCATTTATTGTATTCTTAATATGTGTATTTTTTGTGAATGCCTCACAATTCTTTAGTATTTCTAAAATAGCCCTTCCCATGTAACAGGAATAAACTCGTAGTGTGATGATTTATTTCCCTCCTAGCTAAGGCTTCATTCCTTTGCTACCTTTTGTAGCAAAACTTATCAAAAAGCTGTGTATACTCTCTGTCTCCAATTTTACTCATCAAGTACAATTCATACGTCTTATACTTACGTAAGGCCTTTACCTTCACTGCACTTTCCTGTGCTCTTGCCAAGGTCATCAGTGCCTTCGTATCGCTAAATCCTATAATTAATTCTCACCTTGTATTTAGTTGACCTGTCTCCAGCATTTGACTAATAGGTTTTCTTAATTTGATTACAAGAATGTCAAACCCTCCTGACTTTCTTTCTTCTACTCTCCTTTTCTGGCTCCCCCTACTCCCTTCAACTCCGGATTGTTGAAGTGTTACGAGACTTTGTTCTTGGTATCCTTATCTTCTCTGTTACACTCCTCCCTTGGTGATCTTACCTGGTCTGCTAACTTTAAACGCCATCTAGATGGCAGAGAATCCAAAACTGTTATGTCTACCTAGCTCAGATCTTCTCCGCAAATCCAGACTTATACACCCAATAACCTACTCTCATCCCATTTATGTGTCTGATGGACATTCCAAACTCAACCTATGTAAAACTGAGTTCCTGATCCTTGTCCCCAAACCTATTCTACCACGGCCTTTCCTGTCTTGATCAAGGCAACTCCATTTTCCAGTTTTTCATGTTAAAAAAGAAATCTTGAATTAATCTACCTCTTCCCTTTATTATACATTCCACATCTCCTTGGTCAGGAAATCAATTTGGTTTCTACATTTATAATCCAAAATCCCATCACTTCTCCCCATCCCCACTATCTCTGCTACAGTCTGAGCTGACAACAGCCTCTGACCTGGATTATGCAATAGCATTTTATCTGGTCTCGGAGATTCCGCTCTTTCTTCTTTCCAGTCCTTCCAGTAGCCAAAGTGGTTCTTTAAAATGTAAGTCATATCATATCATTTCTCTGCTACAAATCCAACAGTGACAGTCCATTTCTCACAGAGCAAAAGGTCCCAATGGCCTTCTATGGTTTGCCTCCTTCTCCTATCAACTCCCTCATTTCCTAAGACTCTTCCCTCACTCCTGCTTCATCAGTACGCTGGTCCCTTCCTGACGCTAGAATCTACCATCGTATTCCTGATTTACAGAACTGGCTGTTTCATCTATCTGGAAGACTCTTCTCTCAGATATTTTGAGAACTGATACCTCACCTCCTCAAAAGCCTACCTGACCACACTATTTAAAGTCGCACCCTGAACTACACCATCACCCTCTACTTAGGTTTCAATAGCATTTATCACTGCTTGATATTTTGTATATTTACTTATATACTATGCTTTTTTCCCTACCTCCCTGTTCGAATATAAGCTCTACAAGGATAGATACCTCTGTCTGTTTTACTCACTCATGTCTACTAAATGCTAACAGTGCATATCACATAGTAACCAATCGAGAAATATTTGTTAAATGAGTGAGTTAGGTGCAGTAAGAGATAGCTTGATTTAAGGGCAGCCACTGTCTCTTAGAAAGAGAAAAGCAAAACTTGGAAGCAAGTTAGTTGATGCACCTTTTCAGTAAAAATGAATACTTTAAATTTTTTTCAGCTTTATTGAGATATATTAATATACAAAAAACTAACCATATTTAATATATACAAAGAAACTTTTAGAGATGATGGGTATGTTCTTTATCCTAATTGTGGTGATGATATCATGGGTATAGGCGTATGTCAGAACTCATCAAATTGAACACTTTTAGTTTTCACTTCAGCGTTAATGCTGTGTACCACATATTTAATATTAAGAACATTGAATTATTATATTTATTGAACTTTAATTGTGCAATAATTTTGAATATTTCATGTACCACGAGATGTTCTTTCACAGCATCAGTTTTTGACATATGTATTGATTGCCAAAATTTTATAATTTAATGGTTCTATATTTTCTGCATTTCAACTCTTTATTTATGCAATATTCTGCAAATGGCCAAATTGTGGTGTGTTAATATGTATAAATTTGTTTTTCTCTTAAAACTGTACTGATTAGAGGAAGTGTTTGGTGAGGGTAAGCTAACTACTATAGCAAAATCTTTAAATTATAAAAAAGACCCAACTGTAATAGAAGTGTCTTTCTCACGCACATGACAACTGAGATGGTTCCAGTCTAGTGGGTGGAGGCTATGGAGGCAGGAGATTGTTCCACATGATTATTCATGAACCAGATGGTGGAGGCTTTAACATTTTCAGGACTCCACAGTTGCCCTGACATCAATATCCAGCTGGCAGAAAAGGAAAGAAAGAATAAAGGCACATTTGGTTGGAGGATTTGTGGTCCAGGATTGGAAGTGACACATATCATTTTAGCTCATATTCCACTGGCTAGAATTCAATCTCATGGCCATGTCCAAATGCAAGAAAGGATGGGAAATGTACTCAAAGTATGTGCTCAGAAAGAAGACATGGGAAA
>CAUYRT010014771.1:0-23699 GCA_963574885.1 Lepilemur ruficaudatus | reverse complement strand
ATTAGCCAGGCATGGTGGCGCATGCCTGTAGTCCCAGCCACTTGGGAGGCTGAGGCAGAAGGATTGCTTGAGCCCAGGAGTTTGAGGTTGCTGTGAGCTAGGCTGACACCATGGCACTCACTCTCGCCCGGGCAAAAGAGTAAGACTCTGTCTCAAAAAAAAAAAAAAAAAAGTGGCCCAACTATATGCTGTCTATAAGAAACTTTTTTCTTTTTTTTCACATAGCAAAATTCATCAGTACCAAAGGAAAACTCACTTCAGATATTAAATCGAACAATATATGGAGGTTGCAAGTAAAAGGGTAGAAATAAAATACCATGCAAAAATCAAAAGAAAGCAGGAGTGACTACATTAATATTAAACTGAGCAAAAAAGAAAAAAATTGCCAGGGTCCAAGAGAAACATTACATCATAATAAAAGGATCAGCACACCAAGAAAATTCAGCAGTCCTAAATGTATGTGCACAGCTGCAAAATATGTAAAGCAAAAACTAGCAGACCTGGAGGAGAAGTGGATAAATCCACAATTACATTTGGAGACTTACAACTAGACAGGAAGTCAACAATGGTATAGAATTCACCACCATCCACCAACAGTATCTAATTGGCATTTATAGCACACTTGACCCAACAGCAGCAGCATATGCATTCTTTTCAAGTGCTCACAGAACATACGCCAAGATAGCACATATCGTGGGCCATAAAACAAATCTCAACACACTTCAAAGAACTGAAATAATACCAAGTGACCACAGTGGGATCAAACTGGAAATCAGTAACAGGAAAATCTAACTCTTGGAAACTAAGAATCACACTGCTAAATCCATGGACCAAAAAGTGAATCTCAAGAAGAATAATTTTTAAAAATATATTGAACTGAGTGAAAATACATCAGAATTTGTGGGATGCAGCCAAAGTTGTGCTGGGAAGAAAATTTATAGCACTAAAATGCTTATATGAGTAGAAGAAAAAAATCTCAAATCAGGAATTTGAGCTCCCATCTCAAGAAACTAAAAAAAGAGCAAAGTAAGCCCAGAGAAAGCAGAAGGAAGGACATAAGAGCACAAATCAATATTGAAAACAGTAGAGAAAATCAATGAAATAAATAGCTACTACCTCTTTGAAAATGTCAATAAAATTAAGAAACCTCTAATAAGACTGACAAAACAGAAAAAACTAACAGGAATGAAACAAGGGATATCACTTAGACATCAGATAAAAAGAAAACACTAGCTACAATTCTGTGCACATAAATTTGACAACCTAGATGAAATGGATCAATTCTGATGGAAATGGCAGCGACATCACATTGGGCTTCTCTCAGTCTTCTCCCTAGCAACATGTCCTGCCGTCTCGTCTCGGCTCTGCAGTGCCGGGAAGCGACCCCAAGGTGGCTGGCAGCCTGATGCTTTGTCCTCATGAAGCCCCCAGTTCACTGGTGGCAGCCACTTTTGGGCTCATGAGGATAGAAAGACTCCTCAACAACTCGGGAACCTGCTGACTGCCAGAGATGTGAGGGAGGGAGAAACAAACCCGTACCCCCACCTGCCCTTTAAAAGTGAGGCTCCGAGCCTCTCATGGGTTGATCTCTGCCTATGTGTTGTTCCTCCTTGTTCTGGCTGCAACTTATTCCCATGAAATCTCTGGTAGGTTCTGTCACCTTTCCCTCAGAATTACACCCGATCCATGTTTTTTGTTTTTTGTTTTTGTTTCCTTTTTCATCTAAAACTTTTCCTTTCTGACATGATGTGGCAGCTATGATGTCTCTGGTCAGCCATTCTGTCCTGGCTTCTTCCTTCACTCAGTGTTATCTGTAAAAAGACAGAGGGGAGACCCACGGACTATTGTCCTGTCTTCGGTCTTTAGCTCTCGGTCAGGTTTTTTGGCCTTTGTTAAAGAATCAGCTGTATATGAAAACGACTGGTTTGCAAACTCCTGGAGAGTAATTCTGATCCATAGGGGAAGGCACTGTTTCACATTAAAAAGGGACCCTCAGAGGAGCAGGAGCGGGTGGTATGATTTGAAAAGCACTTGGGCCAAGGGCCTCTGATCAAGCTTGAACAAGCTTCACAGCTGACCTGGCTTGAAACCTCCCTTGTGGTCACAGTACACTTCTGCTCACAAGACAGCTAGCTGCATGCGGAGTGGTCGTGTGGAAGGAAATGTTAGTTTGCGATGGCCTAGCAGAACACAGGCTCAGGAAACTCCAGGCCCAAGAGGCAGACTTTGGAGGGGAGGTGGGACCCTGCTGTGGTGGGGCAGGAATAAGCTGATGCGGGAGGGTGCTTGTCCTGGGGAAGAGGAAGAGAAATACTGTGTGGGAAAGACCACCACGTGTGAGTTACTATCCCTATTCCTAACTCACTTTGTACCCCAGGAAGTGTCTGTCTTTTAACCTCTCTGGCCATCATTTTCTTCATATGTAAAAATGAGACTAGATCAAATTTTCCCTTCCTTTGTGTAGTTAAGATCCATTCAGCCTATATTAAAGAGCACCTACTCTGCCAGGCTCTGTGCCAGCCTCTGAGGATTTAGTAGTGAGCACAGATGGGTGTGAGCCCTTCCTGGGCTTTAGTCTACAGTGCACAAGGGATGGACTAAGGGTAGAGGAGGCTGAAGTGGCAGGCAGTGGCCAGATATCACGGGACACATCAACTGTGTTCATCTTTATCCTGAGAAGAATTGGATTCTTTTACTCTGGATATATTATAGGAGTGGGACTGGGAATCCCTCTAAATAAGGGATTTCATGAATTTGAGAAAATAAACCTATTTGTTTCTACTAACCCCTAACTCTCAAATTTAGCTTTCTCTGCACTTATAAATGTAGGCAACAAACTGCAATAGTATTAGCTCTTACCTGGGACTTTGCCACTCACAGAAATCAGGTATCATCACATTATAGTTATTATGGATGTCTCGAATTACTATTTTCAGTACTTTGAAATTACAGTATCTGTAGATCTACCCACTAGGTCTTGTTATTTATAGCATAAACAAACATTTATTACTGTATCATAAATTTGTCTTTTAAATGTTAGTAACTTTTTCAATACAATTGATTTCCTTTGTAATCCTTGTACTCTTTTAATACATTTAAGAATGTTATAGGAGATGTCTAGGGACAAAAAAAAAGTAAAGAATGTTTGATTTGAAATAATGGATCAAATAGGAGTTCTCTTTCAGGTAGTGTGACAGATTGAGTAACATGAATAAATTTCCCAATGGGAGAAAATGATATGCTGAATATGGTTTTGTATATGCATTCCTTAGATGATAAAGTAAGGACTCTGCAGAACCCCAAAAGGGAGAGAAAGCCAAGTATTGTTTGAAAGTGTCTGCAGAATCCTGTAGAGTTTAAGAATCTCTGAAGGCTTCACAGGACTCAGGATAGGAGATAAAGTTTAGGACGGACTGCATCAAACTGAGCTCCCAAAAGGCTCCACCTGGGTGGAGGGGCCAATGAGAAACATCACCAGAAGGAAGCTGTGAGAATGCTTTCTTTGAAACTAATAGTTGAGTAGGTAGGGGTGGATAGGTGGGTGGGGAGAGAACACCCATGACAGTAGTAAGTACAAGGTGTCCCTGTGTGGTCTTTGAATCCAGAAGTAGAGAATTTAAAGCAGTCCCAGTTCGATAGACCCTACTGGACCCCAGGCCACTATCGAAAGAAAATGCAAGTGCTGTCTGGAGGAATTCAGTTTAACTCAGGCTTTAGATGTTTCTTAAAAACAATGTTCCAAAGAAAATGAGCAGGCCGTGGTTAAAAATTACATCAAGTCAAGGAGATGAGACACTATGGATGGCAGACAGAGAGTCAAAGACTTCAGATGTTGGAAATGACAAAAATATGAAAGGATCTTACACATGTAGAAAAATAAAAGAGAAACTTGGAAATCTGAGCAGGGAACAAGAGATATAACCAAGCATACTTGTAAATAAGAAAGGGAAAGTATAATTGAAACTTGCATACTTGAATAAAACATTGCAGAAAGAAAGAATGGGGAAGAGACAGCATTCAAAGAAATAATGGAGGAGAATTTTCCAGATTTATTGAAAGACACTGATCCTTAGAATAAAAAGCCCAATTGAGTTTCCCAAGCTGTATTAATATATATAGACATAGATGTAGATATAGATAACAAAAGAGTAGGTTACCAAAGAGAATTGGAGAGGACAGTACTACCTGCAGAGGAATGGCTCTGTTAGACAAATAATGAAATTCTTATCATCAACAGTGGGAACCCAGGGACAGTAAAATAATAAATTCAAAGTACTGATGAAATAACCAAGAATTCTATGCCAAATAAAACAAGGGAATGTGCCAGACAAACTTGAGCATTTACCACCAAACAACCCTCACTAAATGGATTCTAAAGGATATAATTCAAACTGAAGGAAAATGACCTCAGATGCAACATCTGAGTTGCAAGGAGAAAGAGTAAGCCAAGATAAATATGTGACAATCCAAACAAACTAATGATTATATATGAAACAATTTATGGGGAAAATAAAGCAGGCTAGATTTAAAATGCCAAGTTACAGTAGCATACAAGTTGGGAGGGGGAATGTAAGGCCCATGTATTTATTGTCCAGGAGACTGTGGCTATTGATCATCTGTAACTGTTACTAAATATGTTCGAAACAGTGCAAACTCTAATAGAATAGACCCAGTGTATGCCTTTGAAGAAGTAGATGGAAAAGAACCAGTGAATAAAGAAAAATAAAACAGTCCAAATGAAGGGAGAGAGGAGAAAAGGAACAAGTAAAATGGGACAAATCAAAAGTTCAAAATGTAATGTTAGAAATAAAACCAAATCACTAATCACAATAAGTGTAAGTGGACTAAATTTTCCAGTTAAAGCTTCAATTATATTTTAGAAAGAAAACAAAATTCAGCTGTGTACTCATTACAACACATACACATTAAGTACACAGAAAGATCAAAAGCCAGACAATAGAAAAGATAGACCAGGAAGATATTAAGCAAAAGGAGCCAAGTATAGTCATATTAATATCAAAGGAGAATTCAGGCAAAAAGCTTTACTTGAAATAAGGAAATTTGCTACATAATGATAATTTCATTTACTGGGAAAATGTACTGATTTTAAATTCATATGTACCACATGAATTTGTGTGTAGCCTCATAGTAAAGCCAGACCAACATAATTAAAGGGAAAAACTGTCAAATCCATCATCAGAGTAGGAGATTTTAACGCACTTAGTAATTGGTAGATCAAACAGACAAAAATGTCGATAAGAAAATAGAAAATGTGAACAGTAAAATTATGGAGCTTGAATTAATGTGCTTGACTGAATCTGACATTTGTAAAAGACCCATTCCTTCCAAGCACACATGGAACACTTGCTGGGTTGACGCACCCCAAGCATAAAGCTCATGGCAACACATTTCAAAGGATTGGATCCACCTGACCACATTTCTTACCACCATGCAATTAAGTTAGAAAACAAAGCCAGTAGGATAATGAGAAAAGTCCACTCACTTGGAAATTTAATAACACATGATCAAATTGAAATTAAAAGATTTCACCATCTAATTTTTTCACATCAAATGCATGGGATACAGTACTTGGAAGAAAGTGCTTGCCTTTAAGAAAACTGAGAAGGCTCGAAGTGAAGCTAAGATAGAATTAAATCAAAGACCCACAGAAGTAGAAGGAAGGAAATTAAAAGGACAGAAGTTCACCCAATAGAAAAACATACAAAAGAAGAGATCAACAAAGCAAAAATGGCGTATTTGAAAAGACCCGATTCATTTTTTTAAAAAGCACAAATGGAATGGGGAAAAGAACATAACCGTGTTTATTATAGAGAAAGATAAGAGCATATTAAGAACAGCTCTCAACAGACTTCAGAGCTTGGATATAATGGATGACTTCCTAGAGAGAGAGAACTTAGCAAAACAGACTGGAGAGAATCACAAAATCATAATGCCTTAAGTGTAAGAGAAATGCAATCAATAGTCAAAATCTTTCCCATAAAGAAAACACTACACCCAAATGGATTTATATAATTTCATTCTTACACAGAGAATAGAAGAGATAACACTTTCAACTGATGTTTTGAAGCCAACATAACCCTGACACCCTAACTGACAAGAACAGAAGCAGGAAGAAAACTACAGACCAATCTTACTCATGAACATGGACACAGAAATTCTGAATAAATAGGATCAAACCAGAGCCAGCAATGAACTAGAAAAGATGATACATCATGATCAAGTTAGGTTTATTCCAGCAATTTAATTGATTGATATTAGAATTTTGATTGAGAGAATTCACCATATTAACAGATTTAAAAGGGAGAGTTATATTATCTCAATAAATAAAGGAAAAAATAGAATTCAACATCCAAATGCTTTATGACCATTTATGACCATGCTTTATTAAACCATTTCTTAGCATATTTTTAGAAGGAAATTTTCTTAACTAGGAAAAGGACATCAACAAAAAGCACCCAGCAAACATAAAGGAGAAACATAGAATGCACTCTCTTTAAAATTAGGAATGTTCTTTAACATTGCATTAGGGGCTGAGCCTACAGCAGTCAAGAAAAGAAACAGAAGTTGTATGGGTGGAAATGTGAAATGGTGCAGCTGCCGTAGAACACAGCATGGAGGGCCCTCAAAAACTTACAGAATTCACATGTGATCCAACAATTCCAAAGAGCATTAAAAGCAGGGACATACACAGATATTGACACACCCATGTTCATCTTATTCACAGGCACCAAAAGGCAGAAGCAGCTCAAGTGTTCATCAACGGATGAATGGATAAGCAAAATATGGTTGTAAACACACAATGGAATATTATTGTGCTTTTAAAAGGAAGGAAATTCTGACACATGCTATTACAACATGGATGAACCTTGAGGTCAGTATGCTAAGTGAAATAACCAGACACAAAAGGACAAATACTGTATGACTCTACTTACCTGAGGTGCCCAGAGTAGTCAGATTCATAGAGACAGAAAGTAGAATGGGGGTTGCTGGGGGCTGGGTGTGGGGGATGGGGAGTTAGTGTTTAACAGGGACAGAGTTTCCATTTGGGAAGATGAAAAAGTTCTGGATATGAATGGTGGTGATGGTTGTACGACAATGTGAATGTATTTAATGCCACTGAATTGTACACTTGCAAATGGTTAAAATGGTAAATTTTATGTATCCTTCACCACATTTTTTTTAAAGTTGTAAGGATTCCCAAGAGGAAACAAAATGGCCTTTATTTACAGCTGCCCGTAATCAGTGCTGTCCTGAATCCAGTGCTTCCTACCAGGCCCGGGGTTATTTATCACCTTGTATTTGCGAATGGGGGTATGTTTTCAGAAGTTATATGCAAAATTGCACGTAATTTTGCTGAGGATAAGAGCAAAAAACTTTCATCGGACTGTCAGAGGGGTCTGTGACCCAGGAACATATAAGAGCCATTCTGAGTCGGCCCCTCCCGTGCTGTAAACCTCCCCCACCCCGCCCCCTGCAGGTGTGTGCAGGGCTGTGACTGACTCCCCCCATTGGCAATGGTGCAGACCTTGCATGCACCTCCCACTTCCTTCTCCCTCCTGCGCCCCTCCCTCTACCCACCCAACCCCACCCTTCTCTTTCTCTCCTGCTCTCAGGTTATTTAAATATAATGCAAAGTATATTCTTAAATGTTTCTTGAATTCATTGAACAAGGTCTTATATTTTAGAAGAGCATAGCTCTGAAATCAACAAACTTCAGGATCTTATCTATTGCCCCTTATTTCCAGATGACAGTATTATACAGCTCCAGCTCTAGCTCAGGGCCTGGGACCCAGAAAGCCCTCGAACCCCTGTCGAATGATTGGAATCCTCCAAACCACGTTCTGTAACCATACATCATTTGCAACTAGATTTTTTTGCTGATTGCGTGTCGTGCATTTAGTGTAGACTGCATTTTAACAAGCTGAAGACCTCCTGCTCAGTCCCCTGGTCTTCCCGTGTGGTGGTGAGGACTCTTGGGACGACAGTGGAGCGGGGCCTCTCAGATGCAGCTTCAGAACACCAAGGGAATGAGAAATGTCGCCAGCTTAATTTGCACCCAAATGAATTCTGAGATGTTTCTTTTTAACGAAATGCTTTATTTCTATTTCTTACTGAGATGCATTGTTAGATACCTGTATGAAATATCAAAAGGCATTTATATTCCTTGCTTTAATTCTCTGGTCACACAAAGTAGGTCAAAAAGACCTGAAATAAAGCAAAACAGAAACCAAGTAGTGTAAGCCATTAGGAGATACATGAAGAGAATCACTGTTGGTTTCTTGTGCATAGTGTGGCACGTCATGCTTAGTAGTCATCGTAGTTGACGCTGGCTCCGTGCCTAAAGGAGTAGGGGCTCCGGGGTCCAATTGCAGAGTCTTCATCATAGTGACGTTGGTAGTAATCACCGTAGTACTCGTGTCCATTTCGATCTCTGTTAAGCCAGTAAGTGATGTCATCTTCAAATTTCTGGAGGAAAATAGAATGATTCAAGGACACACGCTGTTAAGACCACATCTGACCTATGGCTTTTCTCTATGGTGGTATTTCTTCAATGATTAACAAACCTCACTAACAATAACTCCTTGTTATAGTATCTTGTGCTCAGAGGTCAATACCACCAGCTAAAGAATACTGCTGATAAAAGCTGTTTTCCTGCAAAGGAATACATAACGATACCTTTGCAAACTTTTGCCATACTCATTCTAAATATACCCTGGACTTAAACATTTTTCTCTTTCTTGGTAAATAAAGCAAACATCTGCCAAATACAGTGACAATTGACCTGACCTTCAGACCACATCTCACTATGGCAGACACTATCTATCTTATGTCCCATTCCTATGCCTGGCTCTCTATATTGCACATAGTAGATGCTTAATAAATGTTGGCGGAATTAAATCAACTACTGCACTGGCCTATCATAGCTCCAGGGCAGAGTATTTGGGGCATTTCTGATGATGACTCTCTCATAGCTGTGTTGTTGGTTAGAGTGTGCACAGGTGCATTTATTCATTCCACAAACACTATGAAGTGGGAACTCATGTCAGGCACTGTGCTGGGCACTGAGGCACTGCCCAGAACAATAGAGTCTCTGCCTTCAGGAAGCCTGCAGTGCCTGAGAGACAAATACGGAGAGATAGCTGCAATTAATAAAAATAAAAGGGAAGGAGTACTGAAGCTGAGTAAGACGTGTAGAATGAAGTTCAGTTTTCAGCTTGGGCAACTGGTCTTTGCTATTAATCCATTTTTTAAAAGACGGACTAATTTTCCTTTGGTGGTGGTGAAGGTGCCAAGATGAATTTAGATTGGGCCTCGCGTGTGTTGATGGTCAGGATTCTGGTTTGGTCACCAGACATTATTTTAGCCATTTCCCCACGTTAACTCCTAATACCCATTTTAATGATGCAAACTACTAAAAGATATAGCATTTTCATGTTTCAAATATATATATATTTTGAATTTTCAGTGAAAATACCAGATGCTGCTAAAGATTCTAGAAAATTGGTACTTTCATATGTGACATATGGGAGAGTGCAATTTGACAATACTTAGTGATGCTTAAATGTGATTGTACCCTTGCCCTGAAAACTGGGCAGAATGTGTTTCTAAGGACAAGCAACACACAAAGATGCAAATAATAGTACCTGCCTTTGGGGATGTTGGGAATATTCAGGGTACTTAGAATCGTGCCTGGCACAGGGTTTGGCTATAAGTGTTTAGCTATTTGTGCAGCAAACAAACAAACAAAAAATTATATCTGTGTAGCAAAAAGACACATAGGGAACAACCAATATGTCCAATGGTTGGGAATGGGAAGGAAATTATGATACAGCCACATGCTCTCATTGTATGCAGCCATTAAAAATGATCTGTCTAAAGAGTTTAATTTTTTTCACCTATTGCAGCACTTTGTATCCACCCTCTATATGAATCACGTGCTCGTATGGAACACCTCCAGCTGCCCCAGTTGGAGACGCTGCCTGTGAAGAATCATCTTCTCCCCGGCTGGGAGTCTGTGATTATAAGCTCTTTTTCCTTAATTTGCTGAATTTGTCCACGAATGCTATCTAGGCACGTGAACTGTAAACCATGTTTCCTACAAGTGCGTTGACAAAATTTCCCCAAAACATCTGCAAAGACCTGTCTCTCTTTAAAAGTCACTTCTCATCTCTTCCCATTATCACATAAGTCCTTGCATTGATGTGTTTCTGACATTTTTGAGGTAAAGCTGAAAAGGTTTGGGGGGGATTGTGAGTTATCTTAAAGATGCCCACACAAAACTGTTCAGCCCAGTTAAAAGGGTTCCGAGGAAAATCAGATTCTCGATGAACCTTAGTCCCAGCCATTTTCGCCCCTGACTTTTTTGGATCCTGCCTCCCAAACAAATCCTGGTGGAAACTTCCAGCTGCTGTGTACACTCCTGGAAATGTAACCCACCGCCTGATAGTGCTGGCCATATAATGGGGCTCGTACTCTTGGAATGAATGGAAAATCCTCTTTTTATGTGACCTGTTTCCCAAGCCAGGCCTCTGTCCCCACCACCCTGCCCAGGACCAGCCTCCAGCAGGAAGGAGCACCCACCGCTTCGTCGAAGCCCATGTAGAGGAACTGCTGGTACCACTGCTGCACCTCGGGCCGGGTCCGGTCCCACAGCTGCCGCTTCTGGCGCTTCAGGCTGCCGAGGAATTCTTTGGCTTTGTTCTCATTGACTGCCACTTTAGTCTTGGCTGGAGCAGGTGCTGCAATAAATCATCAACTCTCCAGCCCCGATGCACAGAGAATGATTTCTTATCAGTGTGAATCACTGTTATACACCCCGCCTCCACCCCACCACGTACAGAATGGCTTTGACCCTCAACTTCCTATGTGTGTGTCATGAGATGCAGCCTCATGCTTCTTGTTACTGACCTCTCCTGTTTGGGAACAGCCATAGAAACGGACACAGCCTAACCTTCACCTTCTAGGTTCTCGAGGCAGAAAGGGAACGCAGCTCCTGCCCTGCAGCCCACTCTCCACGCCCAGCACCAGGCCTCAGCAGCGGCTAGCGGCACACCCCTCGGGCTGTGTGTTCAGGAGACAGGCTGGGTACCAGTGCCACACAGGGGTACAGTGCATGTTCATGGTCTATGCACACAAGAGAGGGCTGTGCCTGCTCAGGAGACTACATGTGGATGGAGAACTGAGCCCGGAGCAAGCAGGGATCAGACCGCGCCTAGCAGCACAGCAGAGTTCTTGCATCAAGAAGCCAGGGCACGGGGTGCCCTGTGAGCTGCAGGCTCTGGGCCTCACAGGCTCATCACTGAGGATCTAGCTGGGTCTCGAAGAGTACTGACCCTTCACTTCTGCTTCCTCTAACATCCTTCCATGATAGTCTCAGTTGTTTAAAGGGAACTGCTTCTGCATGGTGTGCTCAGGAAGCCGCAGTGCCATCGGATTAGTTCTGAGCCTCTGTCCCTTCATCTATAAAACTGGGCCAACAGTCCCTATCTTGGTATTATTGGGAAGAATGCACAGGATAATATAATTCACCTGATGTGTCTGTGGATCACATGGATAAATATCAGCAGGGTTTATTTCTTTACAAACGCTTTAAGGCTTGTTACACTGTTTTGTATACAGTAGGTGCTCAATATGTGTTTCTTGGTTTGAACTGAGTAACGGCTGAGGGATACACACCTAGGTGATGCTCCTGCAGCCACCCAGCACAGGGAGGGGGACCCTCTGAGCTACCTTGGGATGGGGGATAAACCAGGGCTTCTTGGGTGTCTGAAGTGCTGGGAAAGCTCCTGCGAGTGCCCCCTCCCCCAGGAAGACCTGCCCCCGAGTGGAGCCGCCTGTGCTCCAGTCACCTGCAGGGGTCCCTGGGGGTGCATCAAGGAAGTATGGGAAGAAGTGCTCAGGGCCTCTCTTTGGGGGGCACACTTCAGCCTGCTAGAATCCCTGGTAAACTTGGAGAGGAAAGAGTAATTGATTAAACGGTCCCATCAGAAATGTGGTCACATGTTTTCATTTCTAAGGGATACTTAGTCTTACAGATGCAGATGAAAGTTGGGAGACGGAAAATGACATTCACAAGACCACACAAGGGAGCCAGCTGACCTAACTGACTACAGGGGGCCCAGAACCTGTATTTTGTGACTCCCAGACTGTTCAATTTCTACATTTTGCTGCTGTCTACCACATTTATCTTAGGAGCATTATTCACAACAGAGGTTAGTAATAAAAAGGTTTTCCCGTTTCCATGCCCTTCCCCGGTAGCTAACTGGCTATATAGGCTACCACAACAATGCCGTCCCATGCCCACCCCACCAACTGAGGTTTTATGTGCTCTGAAAGACACGCTCTAAATTTAGATGCGTGCTTCATGGTTCTAAAATAAAGAGCATTCAATTAACACTGTAGCACTGTTTCCTTTGAGTCCACACTGACAGCTTTCAGAACAACAACCTTCAAACATTTACTGGCAATAATATTTATCTAATAAAATACCACAGCCCCTACCCGCAGAAAAAGCCCTTCAGATCTGCTAACCTTTTAAGGAGTAAACACTTGATTTTCCAAATACAAGACTCCAGTGAGCACACTGAATATTACCATTTCATTTCCATCCAGTTAAGAATGCATCCCTTATCCACTTGGGGTATATTTACCTTCTCGTTTTTGAAGCATTAGCTTGAGTTTATTTCCACTTATGCCACCTAAAAAAAAAGGAAAATCAAAACCAGTTTCAGAGTTGCACTGTACCCTTTAAGTTATCAAATGCAAAAATCAGAGTTGGAAAAAGGAAGTGCACGCCCCGCCTTGATTTGGCAATGGGGTAGTTTCGCAGTATTTGCTGCTCGCTGCATTCCCTGTCATGCAAGAAAAGCAATTCAGCCTGCCCAGGGCTAATACCGGTGACAATGACCATGGCTGACCAAGGGCATTAAGATTTGAACCAGTGCCTAGGAAAAGTGACATTGTTCTTTTATCCTCTGTCACGTGTGCCACATCCCTGCAAACCTTTACTTCGTGGTGTAATGGGTTGAATGGTGTCCCCCCCCCATATTCATATCCACCAGGAACCTCTGAATGTGAGCTTATTTGGAAATGGGCTCTTTGCAGATATACATTGTTAAGGATCTCATGATGACATCATGCTGGATTTATAGTGGGCTCTAAATCCAGGGACTGGTGTCCTTACAGGAAGAGGAGAGAAGCTAGGGACAGCAGCCATGTGAAGACAGAGGCAGGCAGGAACGGGAGTCAGGCTGCACTGACCAAGGAATCTGCCTGCATGCTCTAAAAAGTCAGCCTGGTTTTCTAGCTTGCCCAACCATCCTATAATCAAGCATTATTTGTACCATTTACTGTTATTGGTATTCACTTTTAAAAGTATTTCTAATCAGCTCATTTTAATAGAAAATATTTCTGGCCTGATGGAACACCCCCTCCACCCAGTGCACTGGTCTGAGGACCTCCAGAAGCCTCTGCACACAGGAACAAGGCCTGTCCCAAGAAGGGCGAACCCAAAGCCCCTGGGGAACTGCCCCCCCGCCCCCCGCCAGCAAGATAAGTACATCTTCAGGTGTAAAGAACTAGAGTCTGGCCCCAGGATGGAGAAATGCATTGAGGTGGCGGTGGCCACTTTCTTCCCAGGTTCTTAACCTCTCAGTCCACAGACAGGCCCCAGGGGGTCTGGAAAGATATCAGAAATTAAGTTTGTATCTGCACAGGCACAGTTTTCTGGGAATAGGAGCCATAGCTTTTGCCAGACTCTCAAAACTGTCTGTCACCCAAATAAGATTAAGAATGTTTGCTTTATTTGTTAAGAAAACATCAGTAAAACTGGAAAAAAAAATTTTAAAAAAGAGCCCCTGCTTAAAGAATTTACTATGTAGTTGGGGAGAAAAATAATCATAGCCAAGAGTCACAAACTGGTTGCCCATAGCTGGACTGGATCTGTGGATGCATTTTATTAGCATGCCCAGTGTTTACAAAATTTGAATTTGAACTCCTCTGGGCCTGGGTCACTCAGCACACCCAGGGTTCACAAGCAGCCACCTCGCCTACCTGCCCCTGCAGGCATTTGGATTAGACTGCTGCTCGACTGCAGGCAGGGTGGTTGTGCCATCCAGGGACCCTGCTGAGCCGGTCGCTGGGATGGGATAGGAAACCTGCTAGAATTTACTAAGCCTATTTCCCAATAAGTGCCTCCCTCAGGATTCCTGGGTAGGGTGGCCACACTTTCTGGCTGCCCAGGGACAGCTCCAGTATATACCTATTGTCCTGGTAAATTAATGACAGTGCCTCCTTTTGCTCTCAAGTGTTGCAGCTTGCATGATCAATTATATGGCTACCCTATTTTGAGAGGTTTAATGGCATGGAAATGGCTTGGGAAAATCTCTAGGGCCCACACTGAAGGGCGAGGGACAGAGGTGGTCGCTGCCCTCACATCCTCCCCAGGAGGGCTGGGAGTGCGCGGAGGGCGAGCGGGCTATTCGTGCAGTGTGCGGCGCCCTGTGGGAGAGCTATGTCATCATCGTCTGTGCTCAGGTCAGTCTATGCCGATGTGTTTGTTTAAAAAGCAACTGCAACCTTAGGCTGCATTAATCACAACTGTTGAAAAAAGGAAGTCATTATCCTGCTTTATTCGGTCACTGCTCTGAGCAGACCTCCCCTCTACTGTTCAGTTTACAGCATTTCAGGTGAAGAAGGTCACAGAAAAACTGGAGTTGCAGTCAAAGGAGAGGACCTAGACACTTGTTATATGAGAGAAAAAGTAAAGGAATTATGTGTTTAACCTGGAGAAATGAAACTCGTGGGAGGAGAGCGATGGCTCTAAGGGGCCACTGGGTCATAGGTTAGGGCATGAAGTAAGGTTTCCAACACCTGGGCAACCACCTAAAGATGGAACAAGTGGCCCCAAGAGGTTCCCCAAGAAGGGAACCCCAGGGTGTCTGAGCATAAATAAAGACGAACATTGGGCCAGGCTCCTGCAGGGGCAGTTACCTAGTTAGATGGGGGGAGGGCTATCTTAAAGGCTGTGCTTTCCTTCCACCCTTAAGAGTCAATGAAGAAATCTCCAAAAATATTTGCCAAGGCAGAAGGATTCATTCCTTGGCATTAATATTAGCATTCATTAATATCTTAACATTTGTCGATCTCTAACAGCACACATGGTAGCACATACAGAATTAAGTATGGTCCCTCCATCTGTTTGCCTTCTGTAAAAGTGCTTAAGGATTAATGAACAAAATGTGGTCTGATGTTGAAATAGACATTTAAGCATTTGTGATGAGGCTGCAATTTCTTGCAGCAAATATGTATCACTACCACTCCAGAAATGAGAGCCTCCCCAAACCTCACCTAGACAACTGAAAAGCACAAATGAGTCCCAGATTATGAATTATGAATGCAGCCACTGTGTCAATTACTACACACTGAATAACATATTAATACATACAACTGGACACCATACTAAATTTGTTTGAAGAAAGTGATAAAGAACAATAGAATAGCTGTGATTTTTTTTCTGTAGTATGGATTTTTTACCCAACATCATCAGTTATTAATTCTAGGCTGCGATGATAAGCAAGCCCAAATTTATTTAATCCAGTTACCTGGCACTTGATCTGGCAAATCCAGAATTGCACAGCGCCCCTCTTGAAGGTACTAACTGTTAATAAGTTGATCAAGAAGGGTCCATGGTCATTTTCTCCATTAAATGTTTTGGGGTCTCATAAAAAGCCATCTTTGGGACTCTACAAAAACATTTTCATTTTATACAGTAAGAACTTTCACATTCCAGCCTGATGATAATTATGTTTTAACTGACTGCTATCACTAAGTTCTCGAGTCCTGAGAAAGAATGGCTGCAGCCAGTGCTCCCTGGACTTATGCGGATGTGCTTCTTAAAATGGGGGGAAGGAAGAGGGGGAGGCAGGTAACTCGTGCGCTGGGACGTTATTGATTAGCTTTGCCTGCGGTTGTAATTGAGAACAGTAATCCTCCCCATCTGAACAAGCTGGGCTGTTGTAGCAACCCCGGCTTCCACCCCAGGGCTCCTACTGCCTGACTCTGCCTCCCCTCAACCTGGGGAGTTTGGTTTTCAGACCTGTTTTGAATAAGCAAAATACAGAAACTGAGAGCAATAAAGTGAGTTGTCCATTTTTTCAGACAGTGCCCAGCTACTGTGTAGTGGGACAAGCACCAGTTTCAGGCTCTTGGGCAAGTCACTTCACACCTTCCAGTCCCATTTCCTTAGCGGGTACAATACCTGCCTCCCAGAGTTGTAAGCTTCAGAGCACTCATGTGTCCATGAGGCCACTTGTGAACCATAAAGGCTCATACCAGCCCAAGGATGTAACTCAGGACAAAATGTACAGTTTCAGATGGCGTTTCTAAGGTGGGATCTGTGGATCCCAGGGTTCAGACGTCTGGCACCCGCCAAACTGCTTTATTCCAGGTGTGTGTGTGAATGCACTTTTACAGAGAACCAACAGGGAATTTTCAGAGTTTTGAACAGATTCGCTGAGCAGTTCATGAAGTAGGAAAGATAAAGCATTACTCCTTCAAGAGCGTTTCCTCTGTTTGGGGTGTGAGGCCTGTGCCCAGCTTTGCAAACTGCAAGTCAATCCAGCGGGAAGCGCAACGTCCACTCTGTTGCCCAGGCACTGACTGGAAGGCAGTCGTGGTGATGGTGCCACTTGCCTTCCCTCCGTCCGGGGCGCTCCACTAGCTTAAAGCCCCGCTTCCCATTGCCCCTTACCTTAAGCCCTGGAAACACTTCTTGCCCACCCTTCGGACCCCTAGCTCTCCCTTCTTCACAAGGTTACCCAGCAGAGATCTTCCCCTTGACCTTAGTCCTCTTTCCACCCGCCCACGCGCACCACTTCGCACTCGTGCAAGTGCAAACCCTAGACCTGTGTCCCGTCACCGCCTTGGCCCTGCCTAGGCTAAGGATGGGGCCCTACTCCCCAACCCCATCACCAATCGCTCTCCCCGGGCATCCCGGTAGCGCCGCGCTGGTCCGACCCCACCCTCCGGTGAACACCGCTCTCAGCCTGGCATCGCCCCACTCACCTGGGCCCAGGCACAGCAGCAGGAGCAGCGCCAGCCCGGTCAGGGCCAGGACTGCGGGCCGCGCGGAGGAGGCGGCCATGGCGGCGGCAGGCGGGCAGGAGGGAGAGGGGCACACGGCGAGCCAAGGCAAGAGGACTGAGCGCGGGAGAGGGGCGCAGGCGGGCAGGCGCTGCTGCGAGTTATCCCTGCGTCGCTGCCGGGGCGGGACCCGGCCGGTGGGCGCCAGGCCAACAGGCTGCGGGCCAGGCGAGCGCCACGGAGCCCGCTCTCCAGCGCCCAACCCGCGGGGGCCCCAGCCCCCATCTCCAAGGCCAGGGATGCTTGGACGTAGAGGCCCCGGAGAACCCGGCAGCGGGGCGCCACGTGGCTGGCGCTGCCCGCTGCTAAAGCTGGGTTCCAGCGACCCAGGGAAGGGCTGAAGGCATCCAGGAGCAGGGAAAAGGGCGACGCCACCCCCCCCCACTCCCCGCCTTGGCCATGCACTGGGAGCACTTGCCCACTTGCCCGATCCCAGCGCTCAGATCTGTCCCTCGCTCCCACTTTCTCCCCTGCCCCAGCCTCACTTGGCACTAATTCTTCGCCCTCTCCTCCCCCATCTCACTCCCTCCTGGCGGCTCCTGGCCTTGCTCCTGCCTGGTATATAAAGTGGCCTTTGGAATTTCCTTAATTCCTGAGCTGTGCTTAACGATTCCTTTGGCAATGCTGCGTTTTGTGATATTTTGAAAGACTCCACAGTCTGGGTTCAGAGCTGCAGTCCAGGAAATCATCGCACCCAAACCACTGCAAAAGAAAAGCCGTTGAGAAACCAGGTCTGTAATCCCGGCACACTCCAGTGATACTAAAAAGTTGAGGCCCGATGAGAAGGCAGAACTTCATCCCAGCACCAGGCCTGTTCAAATACAGGGGACACAAAAGGCGGTGTAGTGCGGTGAACAAAAAACTAGAGCAAACTTATTCCCACTGACTTGAGCAGGTCACCTAATTGCCCTCTCTAGGCCTGAACTGCAAAAGGGCTAACTTTCTGCCTTTCCCATCCCAGATCTGCCCTGAACTCAGCTGATTACCTCTTTTCTTCTTCTCATTTTTATAGGTTCTCATTTTTATACCTCTGGTTATATAATTAGCTCTCCATGTAATGCACTTGGATTTCTCCAGCCGGCAGGAGAAAGATGTCTTTTAACATTAAGCTAGCAAAGGCAGATAGATGGTGGCAGCCCAGAGAAAAAAGTGTGAACTGTGGCTGGGAGTGAAATAACAGTGCTGCCCAAGGTGCGGAGAGATGGAAGGATAACATCATACATCCAGTTACGTTGGGGAAGCAATTATGAACCCTTGAGGAAACTGTGGAATGCAGGATAAGATTAAATAAAGCAACTAGGCATGTATTTGCTTTTGCCCGAGGACAAGAAAGTTATCATTAGGAAGAAAATCAAAGTAAATAAAAAGCCAATACTCTGTTTGAATTGATTTAGAACAGCGGTCCCCAACCTTTTGGCACCAGGGACAGGTTTCATGGAAGACAATTATTCCACAGACCACGGTAGAGAGACGGTTTCTTGATGATACAAGTGCATTACATTTATTGTGCACTTTATTTCTATTATTATTACATGGTAATAATAATAAATTATAATAAATAATAATTATGCAACTCAACATAATGCAGAATAAGTGGGAACTCTGAGCTTGTTTTCAGCAACTAGATGGTCCCATCTGGGGGTGATGGGAGACAGTGACAACCCAAAGTGTGTTGCTTATGTCCAGTCTACGTAATCTCATTTTGGTTGCTGTCACTGCAGAAACCCTGCTTCACAAAGATGGGTTTGTTGCAAATGGAAGCAGGCTTTTCAGTACTTTTGTGGCAATCTCAGGATATTCCGCTTGACTTTAATCCAGAACACATGGAGATTTGAAGTTGTCTCAAACACACTTTTAAGGCCACTGTCATTTGCTATCTCAAGCAGTCAATCCTCGTCTAGAATGGACAAAGTCGATTCACCTGGCTTATTCACAAATGGGTTGTAGATCCATTCCTTTCCAGTTTCCGGGTCTGTTGTGGTTGGGAAGTAATGCTCAAACTCTTTTGAAAGCTGAGATAAGTGATCATGCACCAGCTGGGAGAAAGAAGGCCCTGGCTTAGTCTCTTTCAAAATTTCTGCTAATGTTTGAAACATGTCAAAAATCCCAATGTTCACACATCACCCCCGTAATTCCAGTTTGGCTTTGAATGCAGCCATTTTATTTGCTGACTTGAACACAGTTGTCATTCTTCCCTGAAGTGACAGATCACGTTCGTTGAGCAGGTTGAATATGTCACACAAGTAGGCAAGTTTTGCTCCCCATTCTGTGTCACTGAAATGTGTTGCCAGTGGTGGCTGTTTTTCTAAAAGAAATCTCTGGAGTGGCTCTCATAATGCAAAAACCCTGGCCAGTGCTCTACCTTTAGAAAGCCATCTCACTTCTGTATACAAGAGAAGACGTGTGTGCTCTGTGTCCATCTCCGTACGGAGCTGTGCAAACAGACATAAGTTAAGGACATGTACTTTAATGTAGTCAATAATTTTAATCACATCCTGCAAAACATTTGTTAGTTCAGGTGACATTTTTCTGCTTCCCAGAATTTTTTCTATGGATGACACACTGTGCAGACTCACATTCAGAAACGACCTCCTTGGCCCAAGTAGTGAAACCAGAAAGCCGTCCAGTCATGGCAGCCGCTCCGTCTGTGTATATACTGACACAAAATGACCACTTCATTTTTCCTGATATGTAATCATTCAAGGACTTGAATAGTTCTGCAGATGTGGTGTTGGTTGGCAACAAAAGTGCACATAACACATCCCCATGCACATCCTCCTGAAAAATATATCCCACAAAAACAAGCATTGTTGCCTTGTTGTTAACCTCGGTAGACTTGTCAACCTGGTTTGCATACCATGGCAACTCATTAATCCTTTCTAACAATTGTGACCCAGTATCCTCTGCTATTTCATCAATTCGCCTAGTTATAATAGTGCTAGCCAAAAGAGGAACGCATACCACCTTTTGAGCTGCAGCCTTTTCTAAAAGTTCATGGCAAGTGTCCTTAGCTGCAGGCAGGATCAACTCTTCACCAATGGCAAAGGGCTTCGTAGCTTTAGCAATGTGGTTAGCCACTAAGAATGATGCTGTCAGTGCAGACACGTTTGATGAAGAGTTGGCCTTAGATAATTGTTTCTGTTCTTCGTGTTCACATTTTTTTCCTTTGAAAAATGCCAAAGCCATGCCTTTTAATGCAGGGTGCTTGGTCTCCATGTGGCTAAGCATTTTTGAAGGTTTCATGGTTTCATTGAGTAGCTGGTCCCCACATATTATACAAAGCAGCTTGCAGAATATGAATCACCTGTTGCAATGAACCTGTAATTTAAGTAAGACTCTTGGTATCTTCTTTTAAATGCAGCTTTCATTTTGTTGGCAATCTTAGAGTCTTCTGCTGTCTCATCATTAGATCTTTCCCCCTATTCAAAGAAGTTCTCCAGTGACTTTTGTTTTTCACTCATTTTTGCTAACGTTAGCTTGTGGGTTTACTAAAACTGTGACTGAGACAATTGTGCAGTGTGGGAAAGAGGCAAGAATGGAAGTGGTAAATAAAATAATGGGCAGGCCATGCCCAGACTAAAATAAGTGCTGGATTCTGACTTAAAGCCTGCCACCAGATGTAGCTTAATTGTCACTTGCCACTCACTGATAGGGTTTTGATATGAGTCTGCAAGCAATTGGTTTTTTATGGTCTCTGTGCAGTCAGACCTCTCTGCTACAGCCGCTTCCCAGCACTAGCATCACTGCCTCAGCTCCACCTCAGATCATCAGGCATTAGATTCTCATAAGGAACATGCAGCCTAGATCCCTTGCATGCACAGTTTACAGTAGGGTTCAGAATCTAATGCCGTGCTGTTAGAATCTAATGCCGTGGCTGATCTGACAGAAGGTGGAACTGAGGTGGTGATGTGAGCAGTGGGGAGCAGCTGTAAATACAGATGAAACTTAGCTCGCTTGCCTGCCGCTCACCTGCTACCGTATGACCTGGTTCCTAATAGGCCACAGACAGTACCAGGCCTGGGGCTTGGAGACCACAAGTTTAGAACATACATTAAACATAATAACTATAATCTCTTGTTTATCTTGTGGAGATCATCCCCCGACCCCAAATCTCTACCAATATCTGCTTCTAATACAACTTCTAAATTCTCTTCTCTTAACTGTCAGGACCTTATCAGCACTGAGGTCCTGCAGCCAGTGAGGACAGGAGCCACCTGCCTGCAGAGTTGTCCTTTTCCATATTTTGGCAGCTAACTTACATTTTACACCCTCTTGCCTCTCCCTTTGCATTTACAGCGGGCAATGCAGACTAGCGATTTTATTTTTTGTTAATTCAAAGATTCCAAGGAGGAAAAAAATCTACTTTAATCAGCTCATACTGTTGTAGGATTTGAAGACAAGGTAAATATTGAATCCTAATTTTTATGGGCCTGTATTAAAAAAAAACCTTGATTATTATTATTATTTTTTTTTTTTTTTTTTTGAGACAAAGTCTCACTCTGCTGCTCTGGCTAGAGTGAGTGCCATGGTGTCAGCCTAGCTCACAGCAACCTCAAACTCCTGGGCTCAGGCGATCCTTCTGCCTCAGCCTCCCCAGTAGCTGGGACTACAGGCATGCACCACCACGCCCGGCTAATGTTTTCTATATATTTTTAGTTGGCCAATTAATTTCTTTCTATTTTTAGTAGAGACGGGATCTCGCTCTTGCTCGGGCTGGTTTCTAACTCCTGACCTTGAGCGATCCACCCACCTCGGCCTCCCAAAGTGCTAGAATTACAAGCATGAGCCACTGCGCCTGCCTCCCAATTGTTAATATATGAAAGTTGATTACTTAAACTAGTGTATCAAGTGCATGGTCAGGAATTCTTGTTCTAAACATCTTGCAACTACCAGTTAATGCAAGACATGATTTGTAAACAGCTGTATATCTAGTCAGATTTCTTAAATTCTTGAGATTTAGTTCTGTTAAGCGGCAACTCATATCCTTCATGCTGTTTATCACACTTATTGTTAATATTTTAAAAAGCATGGCACTACATTTTTTGTATTCTTAAGCTTTTTATTTTTTGTTCCTAATTTACAGATGTGTCCTGAAGCTTTGTTGCATAACTGGGTACCAGGTTTGACCTCAAGAGATGGCTGCTGTACACTTTTTGCAACTGGTTTGATATCACATTTCAGCTCCAACTTTTCATCCTGAGAACACTTAAACGTTTCTGCAGGTCCATTTTATACAACTTGAAAGACCTTAAAACTTTCTGGTTGCCACAAGCATATCTTTCTTTTCTGCTCATCCAATAAACAGCTGTGCCCTACTGTGATAGATTTTCCAAACAAAAATACCTGGAGCAGCAGTTTAGCAAAATATGCCTTTAGTGGCACTCAACAAATGGAGTTTCCCCAAGCACAGTTCTGTAAGAAGTGTGTGTGAGAGTGTGTGTATATGTGTGTATGTGTATTTTAAGTTATTATTTGTATTGTGCAAATTTTTTTTGGTCTTGGGGATTCTGGCTGTGAATTTGATGCACGACAATTATGGTTTAAAACATTTGCTTGGTCTACAGAAGATCATTAATGTTTTGTGACCATATAAGTTGTAACAGTGGATTGTTTTATGTGTAGGTATTATTGTTAAATACAGGGACTGTTTCCAGGCACAGAATATGAATCATAAGTTAGGATGGACATTAGATGTGATTATGATGATATAGCGAAGGTCTGCGGTCCTAGATCTACAAATGTGCGGCGAGAAGTTAGAACAAACTGGAGACGGGCCATTGACACATGGACTCTGCCTAGTTGTGCTAGAAAAATACTTTGACTCCAAGCCTTAAAATACCCACATGGAGTCAGTGCTCACCTCATTTACACAATCAAAGAGCTCCCTGGACACTGAACCTCTAAAGGGAGAAGGTCTCCCCTGCAGCAGGAGCATCAGGGTTTGCTCGGGAGCATAACATAGGTGAGCATGGGCTTGGGGCTGGGCCAGGCCCTAGCAGCACTGCTACTTGGGAGGAGCCACTTCGCCTTTGTATCAGTTATTAAAAATAGAATTTGGATCCTTTGGTCAGGTTCCCCCAAATTCTTTTGAAGTGTCTGTGTTCAACTGCTTGAGCTCTGTTTTGGCAACCCCCTGCCCGAAGTTGCTTATAGGCTGTTCTTCACCTTTTTTCCAAGGCTGAGGAACAGAAAGTAGCCTCTGTTTTGAGGAGGTGGAAGTTAAGTATACATTTATTTTTTACTGTGACTTGTTCAGGACCACATTTTACAAAATGCCTTGTTTCCTTTATTGTTGTTTCTGGAAAGGAAAGTTCTATTAATATTGTTTTAGTTTGAATATAGAATAGTTTTTTTAATTAGGGCTTATTTTGAAAAATTCTGAGTGTAATTCACAAGTACGCCAGTACCTTCCAAAGTAAGGTAATATTCAGAGACAGTTGTTCTGATCAGATGGCTTAGAGAAATTTCTGGAATATTCACATTCGAAGATTCCTTATTAATGAATGTCTTTGACTTAAATCTAACCAAAAACTGCA